>JAFEMH010005182.1:0-173973 GCA_022495995.1 Adenophora triphylla var. japonica | reverse complement strand
CTGAGTTCCTGCATCTTAAGGCCCTCCCTTAAGGTGTAGAACTCGGACCTTTATTTTCCTTAAATAATTGATTATTATTTATGAAGCTAGCGTGTGATTGGGTTTTATTTAATTAAGAGAATCCGGTCCATTGGGGATTCGGGAGTTGTAAATTAAAATTATTTATCTCTCTTTATCTCTCTTTATGTGTGGAACTACGACGGCTGAGTCTTCCTAGATTGGGAGGAGAAACGTAGGCAACCACTTGAGAGTGCGGCCACTATATCGTTTTCTCCTTTTAAACTTTTCCAAAAATAAAACTTTCTATTTTACTTTCTATCACATAGATTGACTATCACACACGCGCACATCATACTATAACCGGCTTTGTCATTGCTTTGCATACCCTCTATAAACTAAGGGACCCAGCACTCAAGGACGGATGGACGGTAACCACCTAGTCGCCGAGTGCTCTCCGAAGATTGAGACAATCCCACTCCGCGTATTCAATCCACTTAGATTGTCATATCGCGGGGAGCCTGAGCCTCTCCGGCCTGCGTCGCCACATTCTGCATGTAAGATTGACTTTTTAGGATCACTCAGTGACCTGGCCTCGGTTTTTGACTTCCTAAGTGATCTTTTTCTTGTTTTTGAGTCAAAACAAAGCCATGTAAAATTAGACAAATAATAAAGGATTCGGAAAAAGTCCCCCTTCGGAAAAAGTCCCTTCGGAAAAAAAGTCCCTTTCGGATGTCCACTTCCAAGAAAAATGTGCATATAATCCTTCAAAAAAAAAACAATCTTACATGGCTTTTGTTTTTACAAAAATCGGATTGATTGCTTAGTCGCTAGGTTATGATAAAGGCCTTAGAAACCCCTCAAAACGGACTTTCCGTTCCGACCAAAAATTAGGGCTAAATAAAAATCGACTTTCCGTGTGATTATCTCGCGCGGGATTACTTATCTCGCACGGGATTATGCTTGTTTCTTGAATTTGAGCACGAGTCATTTAAGCTCGCTTCCAGGCTCGTTGGGGCTAGATCACGATATCTGCATCTCTTACGTCGGTTTTCCGAAGCTACTCAACTCCAAGACTCCCAACACAATGTCCGACATCGACAACATTCCGGGAAATGAGACCTGTCCAAAACAACCACAAACTTCGGAAGAAGCCAATGATCGCCCTAGAAGTGCAAGCTTCCCAAATCCACACTCTCGTGGAAGAAATTCAAGAGCTTAGGGCTGCACTAGCCAACAAAGAAAAGAAGAAGAAAAATGACTCTTCCTCCGGAGAAGAGGAGTCATACACTAAAAGGGCCGAGGGTCGCCGCAAAAGCAAAAGCAAGAAAAGAAGCACGAGTCTAGCTCGCCATCTTCCTCATCCGACAATGAAAGTCACGCATCCAAGAAAGAAGGCAAGGGGAAAGCAAGAATGAACCCTCACCATGGCCATGCTAGAAAAGAAACTTGCATCCTCGATGTGAGTAAGGGAGCCACGCTCTCTATCGATTACGATACTCTTCGTCGAGTCCATGTCAAAGCTTCCTAGAAAGTACAAAACACCCGACATTGCAAAATTCAATGGTGCCACCATCTGTCCCCAAATCACATTTGGAGACCTACTGGGCCATGCTACCTATGGGTGTTGATGACAACTGTTAGCCCAATGCTTTCCACAAACTCTCGATGGTGCTGCTAGAGATTGGTATATGACCCTCCCACTCTCAACAAGACTAGACTGGCCACTCGCTAGTTGTACTTTCCAAAAACTATATGTGGACAACTCCACTTATCGCACCACTAGAAGGGATCTTGAGCAAACCAAGCAGCTCCCAAACGAGTCCTTCACAGATTTTGTTAAAAGTTGGAGAACCAAGCTAACCGAAATCGTTGATAGGCCCAGCCTAGACGAACAAATTCACATCCTCATACAGTGCCTTAGAGAGGAATATCAAGACAAGCTAGCCGGCAACTACTTTCCTAGCTTCGCCGAACTTCACAAGTAGGGCATACGGTTAGATGACCTCATCAAACAGAAAAGGGAATCCAAGAAAGAAAGTGGATTCCGTTACAACAGGAGCTCTTCTTCCTCCTCCAATCCTAAGGATACATCTGTCAATGCCATTGTCTTCAATCATCCTGGAAATGGTAAATACTCCGCGGTACCCCCACCACAAAAGAAGAAGAAAGATAGACATTATGACAAGCTTGAAGGAATCACCCAAGATGAACTCTTCGAAGTGCTTGTCAAGAACGGGAAAATCAAACCAAGAGAAGGCGCACCTCCAAAGAAAGATCTTCCTGCCAACCATGCCCATCATCTCTTCTGCAAGTACCACAACTTCACCGGTCACGACACCAACTCCTGCTTCCACTTGAAAGACGTCATCCAAGATTTGTTTGACGATAAAGAGATAGGGTTACCAAATGTTGTTACTAATCCTTTGCCAAACAATGAGGTCAATCTAATAGAGATAGAAAGTAGCTTCGAGGACCCTACTCATCTAGCCACAATTGTGGACGAGAGCCCTCTTGAATTTAATGAATCTTCTTTCTGTTATATGATGTCTTGGGAGGAAATCTTAGAACAAAAGGGAAAAGGGTCTAAAACAGTCAACCTACTCACACGATCCGGTCGTGTGATCACCAACAAAGACCCAAGGGATGAAAATCCTCCAAAATAAGCTAAAGCCTCATCGCCAAGTGAACCGGAGGACCCTCTCTTAACTTAATTGAAAAAGACACAAGCAAATATCTCGGTTTGGGATCTCATAGGAGCATCTCACAAGCACCGTGAGATGTTGAAAAGGGCATTGGCTCAAATGACCATTTCCTCAGAAGCAACACCCGAAGAGCTCACTCAAATGATTGGCCAAGTGCAGTTTGGCGACGTCATCACTTTCACTGACTTGGACCTCCCGTCCTATGGGAACAATCATCATGAGGCCCTTTACATAACTACTAAGGTGAATGGGTATCGAATGCCACGCATTTTGGTCGACAATGGTTCTGCAATCAATGTCCTCCCGAAGAAAGCCTTATCATCATTAGGCCTCACCCACAAAGACCTCAAGCCATCCGGGCATACTGTAAGGGGGTACGATTGTACTGCTAGAACCGCTCTGGGATCAGTTGTGATACCTGTAGAAATGGGGCAAGTCACTATGAGCATCGAATTTCAAGTCATCGACATCCCGGCATCCTTCAACTTGCTGCTTGGTCGCCCTTGGCTACACGATATAGGGGGTGTGCCCTCCTCCCTGCACCAATGCATCAAGTTCAGACACAACAACACGATAGTCACCATACACGGAGAGATGGTCACTGCTAGTCCTATCCTCGAAGTACAAAATTGCACTTCTGACTTCCTGTTCAGTGGTTGTGAGATTGAGAGAGAAAGCACTGTGATTTTCATAGACACTTACAACGAGAACGACTACTCAAAGGCACTTAGGTTTTCAGGAAGCCTTCTGTGTGGAGAATGGATGCTAGCAAAGGGTACTTTCTGGATTGGGGCTTGGAAAGCACTTACAAGGAATAACGTAACCACCACCGGTCCCCTCGCCTCACACAAAGCATGGACTAGGATACGACATCTCCATCCACGATGAAGATGACATAGAAGAGTGGGGCTTCACTCAAATCAAGTGGGAAGGAACCTCGTACAAAGGCTGCAATGACCCAAAGTCCAAGGATTGCAACCTCAAACCATATCGAAAGACACTCAATGGCTACTTTGTTCGAGAAGGGGAAAGTATTCCCTACTTTATCTTTTGAGAACCATGGGTGATGATAAAGGAAAGCGCCAACCGGGCTTTGAAATCTTCGGCTTGTGATGCTTCTCCGGATGAAATGAATCCGTCCCACTCCCTAATGATTTGTGGGGCACGAAGCAGAAATGACAAGCGAATGGAACTTTGTGTTGGGAGAAGACATGCTGCGACAGTTCCAAGACACGTGCCGATTAGAAGACGGCGGATCCATGCAATATCCAAGGGGATGCTCCAACTACCGACTACACAAGACTAATACGAAATGTGGATGAGCCAATTCTAAGCGGCACGTCACCGGGGACCGATTGTTGATGAAGACTTCATGATCAAAGAGCTTGGTTGCACTCCCCACCCTCGCGGGAAGATAGGCCCCGCAACTTTTACATTAGAAGCGAGGCTCCACCTTCGATGAACTCACTCAAGAGGAAATCGAGGCGGTGGCCGAACATGTATTCCCTTACTTCCTTAATGAAAACTTTGATCTTTCCGAGTACCACGAGATTGCTAACATCGTAAATGATGAATTAACTAATAATAATCAATATAACGAACACGTTAATAATGAATCATACGATGAGATAGATCAAGAAAACGAACAAATCTTAAAAGAATTAGCTAAGCAAGTAGGTCGTTGTGGAAAGAATGGCACTGTTGACGACGAGGAAATGCAAAAGGTTAATCTTGGGACAACGGAAGACCCCGAGAGAAACAAAGATCGGCGGCTTTCTTCAAGGGGAAGACGGAGAAACCTTGACGCAGCTCCTCGGAGAATATGGTGACGTCTTCGCTTGGTCCTACAAAGATATGCCTGAGTTGAATCAGGTCGGTTGTAGAACACAAGATACCACTGCTACCCAACGCCAAGCCAGTCAAGCAGAAACTACGCAGAATCAAGCCGGAATGGTCAATGCAAGTGAAAGAGGAAATCATGAAACTCTTGAATGTAGGGTTCATCAAAGTGATTGAATATCCAGAATGGTTAGCAAACACGGTGCAAGTAGCCAAGTCGAACGGGAAAATACGAGTCTGTGTTGATTTCAGAGACTTGAACAAGGCATCCCCTAAAGATGACTTCCCGCTACCAAACATAGACATGTTGGTCGATGCCACGAAGGCATACGAGGTCCGCTCATTCGTCGACGGGTTCGCAGGGTATAACCAAATCCTCATGGCAAGAAGAAGACCGGCACAAAACGGCATTCACCACACCTTGGGGAACATTACGCTACACGGTCATGCCGTTTGGTCTCAAGAACGCCGGGGGCTACCTACCAAAGGGCGCCACAACACTATTCCACGACATGATCCATAAAGAAATAGAGGTGTATGTGGACGACATGATTATCCACTCGAAGGGGACAGATGGCCAACACTTCGAGATCTCGAGAAAATTCTTCAATCGGCGAGACAAAGACAAAATGAGACTCAACCCCGCCAAATGCTCATTCGGAGTAGTCAAAGGGAAAGTCTTGGGATACATGGTCACAGTAACGCGGCATAGAAGCAGATCCCGCCAAGATAAAGGCCATTACAGACATGCCTCCACCCAGGACACAGAAAGAAGTAAAGGGATTCATGGGCAGACTCCAATATATCAGTCGATTCATTAATCAACTGACTATAATGTGCGACCCCATCTTTAAGCTGCTTAAGAAAAACGCACCTCAAGAGTGGACTGAAGAATGTCAAGAAGCATTCGAGGAAGTTAAGCACTACTTGACTTCCCCACCCATCCTGGTTCCACCACACAAGGAGAAGCCCTTGAATTTATACCTCACGATCACATACAACGCATTAGGGGCTATGCTTGCTCAAGAACAGCCAGCTTCGCACACAGAAAATGCCATCTACTTTGTCAGCCGCAGATTCCAAGGCATTGAAATCAACTACTCTCCACTCGACAAGTCATGCGCTGCTCTCGTCTGGGTATCACAAAGGCTAAAGCACTATATGGAAGCCTTTCCAGTCCGTCTCATCGCAAAGATGGATCTACTGAAATATATCCTAGACAAATCAAATTTGTCTTCGAGACTAGCCAAATGGTACTTCATGCTCGCGGGGTATGATATCACTTACGTCACTCAGAAATCCGTCAGAGGGAGTGTATTCGCAGATCAGTTGGCCGAATTTCCTTGCGACGAAGTGAAGGGGGAAGACCCGCGATTCCCTGATGAGGACATCCTAAGCATAGAAGAAAATAAGTGGCAATTATTTTTCGATGGCGCACCAACAAGAGAGGGTTTGGCATCGGAATGTTATTGGTAGACCCTAACGACATCTACACTCCACTAGCAAGATGCGTCTTGACTTTGACGCCACCAACAATACCGCAGAATACGAGGCTTGCATAGCGGGGCTTGAGGCAGCCCTAGAACGCAACGTGGCGAACTCGAGGTATTCGGGGATTCCCAATTGATCATCAATCGGACATTGAAGAAGTGGAGGGTCCAAGATCCAACCCTTCAAAGATACAAGGTGCCCACCTCCAAGAATTGGCGCAACAATTTCAAGATGTCTCATTCCACTATCTCCCCGAGAGACAAAAATCGGTTTGCGGACGCATTAGCCACACTTGCTTCTTTGATCGAAATCCCTAAAGGAAAAGCGGTTAAACCCTTCAAAATAACACGGCGTGCAACTCCCGCATACTTTGCGCCGATTATAGATCTTCACGATGCAAAGACAAATGGTTATCCAAAGGTGCCGGCTGTTGAAAACTCCGAAGGGAAACCATGGTACCACGACATTTGGTATTTCATCCTAGATGGAACCATACCGCATGAGACAGACACGAAGACTCGGGTCGCCCTTAAAAGGTTGGCGCCAATTACGTCATCACCGCCGGCCGTCTATTCAAGAAACATTCCCAAGGAAACCTCCTTTGCGCCACCGAGGAAGAGGCCCAGGAAATAATGGACCATGTTCATCAAGGCATATGTGGAACCCACATGAGCGGAAACATGCTCGCCAAAAAGATCATCGACAAGGGTACTTTTGGCCGACTCATGGAAGCCGACTGTACCAAAATGGTCAAGAAGTGCCACAAGTGTCGGATACACGCCAATCTTCAAAGATGCACCGCCTTCCTTGCCGTACCCAATGACTTCACCTTGGCCGTTCTCTACATGGGGGATAGACGTGATTGGAAAGATCACACCCTTGAGGAGCCAACGGACCTTGTTTCGTCCTAGTAGCCATCGACTATTTCACTAAATGGGTCGAGTCCGCCTCCTACAAAGTTACGAATGCCGAAAGGTTGCGAATTCATCAAGCACAACATCATCTTTGCCGATATGGGGTTCCACAAGAGATGATATCCGATAATGGGTCACACTTCGAGAAGGAAACCGATCGCCTGCGGACCGAGTACAAAATCATGAGACACAAGTCATCTCCTTATAGGCCTCAAACAAACGGAGCGGTTGAAGCCGCGAACAAAACAATCGAGACTATCATCGGAAAAATGGCGATCCTTTGGAAAAGAGCGGCCCGACAAGCTACCATTCGCACTATGGGGGTACCGCACTTCGATCCGAACAGCTACGGGAGAAACTCCCTACGCCCTCACATTCGGGATGGAGGCTGTCTTACCGATAGAATTGGAAATACCATCACTAAGAGTTCTCCTAGAAAACCAAGTGAATGAAGTCGACTGGCTAGAAAGCAGATACGAAGAGCTAGCCCTGTTGGACGAAAGAAGGTTGAAAGCAGCCGAACACACTCAAGCTTACCAAAGAAGAATGGCAAGAGCTTTCAACAAAAAGGTCAAGACAAGGAACATCGAGTAGGCGACACGGTGCTCCGTGAGCATCGTCCGGACCTTTCAACCCGTTAGGCAAGTGGGGACCAAGGTGGATAGGACCCTACATTGTGAAGAAGATATTCTCTCGGGGAGCCCTTGGTGGTAGACTTAGACGGAGATCAACTACGAAGCCAGGCCAACATGGACAAGCTCAAGAAGTACTTCGCGTGACTTGGCCCCCTAAGAACAAATCGCTCGCTAGGTTGAAAATCCCGGAAAGGACAACTTAGGCAAAAAATTAGAGCTAGCACAAGAAAAGAAGCCCGCTGGATTGAAAACCCGAAGGGCGGTCTAGGCAAAAGAAAGGGTGTGCATGAAAAAAAGGGGGCCTTATCTCGCGCGAGATTACTCCACGGCCGGAGCCATATTTTGTCCTTTTCTCAAAAATGAACTACGTTGGACTGAGCCTCTTGTTTAATTGTTGTAAAAGAGGAACGTAGGCGACCTTCGGGTTCGGTCTAATAAAATAAATAAATCAAAGTTGTCCCTTTTATTAATCGAATGCGTTTCATTAATGACAATAGGGAAATCCTAACCACAACGACTAATTTGCTAAGCTAACAAACTTGAAAAGAATAATACTAATAAAGCGAAACAATTGATCTATCAAAGCAATCTCTTGGTACTCCTAATGATCTAGCCTTTCATTGACTTGGTTGGCGGCGGACATGGTCTCCACCGTCGTCGTGATCCTCCTTGCGCTTTGAGCCTCTCAAAGCGTAACATCCTCGAGACGGTCAAAAACGAGTCGAGACGATCAAAGACAGATTCCGACAATCTCTTGAAGACATGAGGCCTATCCAAAGCTTGCGTCTTTCCGAGCATTCCCTTGCCTCGCCTCTCGTACCAATCCCCATCAAGAAAATCCTGAGTTGGATCGGTTCGCACATTAGCGGGGATCGGGCGAGCCTCGCTCCTTTGCAAGATACTTGCTAGCTACAAAAGAATCTCTTAGCGATGAAAGCCGCAAATCATCAATCTTCTGCACTAGGATGACCGCTATGGAGGAACCAATCCAAATATTTGTCGAGACGGAAGATGCTTGCATTAAAAGTCCGAAGGTTCGACCAACGGTCCCGATTAGTTCCTTCACCCCATGCTTGAGCTAGCACTGCGCAAACTCTACACCAATATAAGACACTTCACGAGAAGCTCCTTCGAAAAGATAAGTGTCCTGGCTGGCGACCAAGCGACGGAGCACCCGCTTGGGAAAGTAAAAGGAGGAATCTCGCAAACCCGGAAGAACAACCCTGTCAAAACCCTTGGTATTGGCAACATACTTATTCAACCTCCAATAAGGTGGACACCGAGAGAATATCGGCGGTTTCGGTCTTCGCAATCAACTCGGCCCATTCATCCATTTGAAAGATCTTTGTTCAACAACTTTCGCGTATGATATGTAAAAGAAGAATATTCCAACGGGGACCTATCAACTTGAGATTCTCCCTAAGCCAAATAGTCAACGGGAGGGGACTCCCTTGAGTCATGACGCCGAGTCCTATATGCGGCTCATCAAGACCATGAAGGGTCTCACCCAAGATTAGCGAAATAATGTTCCTAGAACGTTTCCTAGCCTGCAGAACAACTTCCACCGGTTGGGAATCGACCAAGCCATCCACGCACGTAAACAAAACATCTCCGAAAAGAGAAAGAGCCGAAAGTTCCGCTTATGGACATGAAAAGCGTCATCACCGGAATCACCGTGAATCGTCCCGGAAAAGAAGAGCAATCAACCCACTTGCGGTGAACCAACCCATAGCAAGTATCAAGGGGGATCCCTAACAATTCGTTCAAAGCCTCCGAATGATTCCTATGATACTTAGGAACAGCAATCTCGCCGATCAAAGGCATATCCAAGATAATGGCGAATTCCTCCACAGTAGGCACCATCTCATTCAAAGAAAAATTGAAAAAGATGAATAGAGGGATCCCAAAATCGAGCGGCACCACCCGCAATAACTTCCAATCCGGTTGGAGGTTCTTCAAAGTAAAAAGAATTCTAAATCCGAGTGCGATAAACTTATTGCGAGACCGGTTGCGAAACGACCTTACAAAATCCCTTGATGCTTGCTTGAAAGATGCAATCACTTCGGAGGACAAAGAAAAATCATCGACAATCATGGACGTTGGGGCAATCTCCTTGGAAGCCATGGATCACGGGGTTGAAGAAGAAGACAAGAGTTTCACCCTAACGAGGATATCTCTAGAGTTTGAAAGGCTAGAATGAGTTATCGGCCGGACTACGGGGTG
This sequence comes from Adenophora triphylla var. japonica, assembly GCA_022495995.1. Taxonomy (NCBI): domain Eukaryota; kingdom Viridiplantae; phylum Streptophyta; class Magnoliopsida; order Asterales; family Campanulaceae; genus Adenophora; species Adenophora triphylla. Next base: position 164,169 of record JAFEMH010005182.1, on the reverse strand, counting down.
ATTTTATAGGGAAAGCTGTCAAAATCTGTTCGAAAAAGGAAGACATTTACCTGGGTAGCGTGTCTCGTGCGAGACACCTTATCTCGCGCGAGATATCCCTACGGCAAAACAACAGCAGTTCTACTCAAACAACAATCTAGTCCGACTTGACAAAGCAAGTCTCGAAAAACCTGCGTGTACAGTTCATAACATGCAATAAAAACACCATACTCAGGCTCAAAATTGCGGCCTAACAGCCATTCCATTTTCGAAAACATGGAAAGTCGAGAAAGTTAATTAACTAACTAATTAGACCTAGGATTAGGGATTAAGAAAAACCATTGTTTGTGCTACCTATGTGTTCCTAACAGGTACCAGAAAAGAAAGAAAAATTATGCAGGCCCACACGGCCAATATGTACGAATAATCGAGATAAAGAAAAAGGGGAGGGGATCACGCCATCAAGTCGCTCGAGCCGCCAGCACCTCCGCCATCACCACCAGGGGGGCTACCATCCCTCCTCGACCTCTTGGCTCCGCAAGTAGGGGTCATAGCCGAGGCCACCGTCGAGGCCGCCGAAGAAGCCTTCTGGAACAGCCTCTCGGACAGTCCGACACCAAAGCCATCAACCCGACCATCTTGGTCGCTCCACGGTTGTAATCGGCCGCGGATATGGTGACCTGACAATCAAAGAAAAGAAGACGTTTAGATGAAGTCGGACATATACACTTATATGGACGAATACGAGATATACCTTCTGGAAAAGGACAAAATTGTCCTCGACAATAAGCGTCTACGCAACGTCAAAGTTCAAAATTTTGACACATTTACCCTTGGAAATGATAAACTAGCAAGGAAACGTGGAAAAACCGGTACCGCAAGTCACGGAACGAGTCAAACGTGACATGCGCACAATCGCTCGGTACGGCACCAGTCGCCCGAGAACCGAGTGGTCCAAAGATCAACCCAATTCACATGATTCGAGCCCGAAGGTGAATCATCAAAGAAAAAGCCCGGTCCAACGCCCGGACGGGTGGATCGTCATCAAAAAGCCCGGTCCAACGCCCACACAGGTGGATCTTCATCAAAAAGCCCGGTCCAACGCCCAGACAGGTGGATCGTCATCAAAAAGCTCGGTCCAACGCCCAAACAGGTGGATCGTCATCAGAAAAGCTCGGTCCAACGCCCAAACAGGTGGATCGTCATTAGAAAAGACCGGTCCAACGCCCAGACAGGTGGATCGTCGAACCAAAAGCCCGATTCAACGCCCAAACAGGTGAATCGTCATCCCCAACTTGACAAAAGCCCGATTCGGAGCCCAGAACGGCGAATCGTCACAAAAATAGGACTCGAAGGACCGGACGGGTAAGCCTTTGTTTTCTAACATATTTCCCGCGGGTTCGGAGCCCAGGACGGGCGAATCTTCGGACAGGACGGTATATTCGAGTGGGTCTTGATTTGATTCCTCAGTATGAATTTGCCTTTTCAAAAAATAAAATCACCTCGATTTTCAAAAAACGTTTTTCAAAATACCTAAAGCAACCTTTTTGTGTTTTGGAGTCGAACTACGTTATGGTCTGATTCTCCGATAGAGATACGTAGGCAGCCGTGCGGCACGACCATTCCGATGTTCAGAATGATGTCTTTTCTATCGTCGACATGACTTCTTTCATAAGACTTGTCGCCGAGGGGCTCTGTAGACACTCCATTCTGAACACATCGGATCATACTTATACCACTCTAAGTCTCGCTTTGAGTCAAGAAGTAGAAATCCACCATTTCGTCATGTTTCGTTAAAGTTTTGACTAACTACCGTTAGTTTGGGACTAAACTGCATACGAGATAACGAGGAAAGGACAAAACTGTCCACAGGAGCAATATCTCGCCGCGAGATGGCGTGTCTCGCGCGAGATATCTACCTCTGCAGATTGTAGACGACAGTTCCCTCGTCGATTTCAACCTCTTTCCGGGATAAAACTTTATCTCTCCGGCCAACCAATGGGAGAGGAGGTCTAGAACCATCTGATAGGGTTTTAACTCTCCACTTCTTCATATCCAACCTCTATAAATACTTGGTGACTTCCAAGGCTCAAGAGGTCGAAGGTCCCGGACCGCAAATTTACACAACACACACACATTTTGTCGTTTTCTTTCCCTGAAAGAATCCTTCAAAATCACCCTAAAACTCACCTCATAGTTTGTTAACCTTGTTGATAAACAAGCATCAATCTCCAAACCAAGGACCAAGGCGAAGCTCTGTCCGTGTGAAGGATCGACTCTAAACTTGAGCCGAAACTCTGCCCAAATCACCTCACGCAAGGTAATTCCTAATCTTCCTTCTAATTGATTGTTAGAGTGGTATAAGTCCATAGAATCTAGGATCGGCCTAGAGCCTCTCCAAATCATGGAGACGGTCTCGAAGCAATCGATCCTACATTCCGTTTGACCTCGTCAAATGGACCTTTATTTGTAGTATTTGAATTCGTTTTTTTTACTTCTTCTTTTGAAAAACCTCTCTTTTCTTTAGCAAGACCGATCTCCGAATTGGGTGAAATGGATGCCTTCTAAACCTACCCATTTCATAACCTAAGCCCCGAACTCAAATCTCTCAAATGGTTTTTCTATGTTTCCAATCAAATAATATAGGTGGCGACTCATAAAAATAAAAAGAACCAGAATTTCTTTCTCACAACGCTACAGCAGGAAATTCAGAATTGCCAGCAAGCCCCTCCAATTTCCAAAGTTTCACAAAACCCCCTAGTTTTCACCCTCAGTCCGTCCGGACTGATCCTGAATTTTCACCTATAAATACAGAGGCTGTCAAAGCCATTTGTAACAACAAAAAACACTCCCTTTCACCAAAAACCACACGGCATAAACTGGTTCTCCCCCTTCCCGAGCCCCGTTTTACCTCGTTTTGCATGAAAACTCCGTATTTTGATTAAATACAACCCCTGCCACCTCGAAACACCGTTCCAAACACCTTTTCATATCCCGTATATGTCCCCCGAGTCAAAGGAGCCGACCCTAGCATTAGGTAGCTCCCTCTATCTTTAAACTCTCGTTTCGTCTCGGTTTACGCGCCAGTCACTACAACCGTTTCGGACGACGTTTTTGAAATGTAGATGTCATCGTCTAAACGAGGCCGGATACGTTTTAGTCCGCAATCCTCTTCTCTTCCCGTAAGAGAAGTAATCTCGGGTTAAAACGGCGTTCCGGCCCCGTTCCGTTTACCTTTATGTCATTTACCATTCCGGATCGTTTGATCCGTCGAATGTCATTTAAATTCCTGTCATTTACAAATTCTGGACCGTTTGATCCGTCGAACTTCATTTTCTTTCACGCAAATTTACAATTCCGAGTTGTTTGGCTCGTCGATTGTACTTTACAATTTCGGATCGTTTGATTCCGTTGATACCGCACTTTAAATACTGTCATTTACAAACTCCGACCCGTTTGGATCGTGATAGTATTTACCTTTCAAAGTCCGAGTCGCAACCCGATTCGTTAATCGCAAAATCATTTAATACGTTTTTCCCGTAAAAATCGTTAACAATGTAATGCCCGGTTCAAAACCGGAGTTTGACATTCGAACTCTCTTTCAAAACGCGTGAAATGACGTTTGGCATCCAAACACTCATCTTCAAACTTTAAAAGCCGACTTTTGACATTCAAAATCATTTAATACGTTTTTCCCGTAAAAATCGTTATCAATGATATGCCCGGTTCAAAACCGGAGTTCAACATTCGAACTCTCTTTCAAAACACGCGAAATGACGTTTGGCATCCAAATGCTCATCTTCAAAACTCAAAATCCGACGTTTGACATTCAAACGCTCTTTTCTTAAAAGTCAACATTTGACACTTAAGATAAATAGTTAAAATCAGCATTCGCGCCACTTTTCCTAAAACTTCAAAACCGACGTTTGTCATTCAAACGCTCGCCTTTTCAAACAAGACCACCTAATCAACGTTTGACATTCAAACCAAGATTAAGCTTGTCATTCAAGCCCCCATTTCAAAATGCAAACACACACACACATGCACACGTTTTTGAGAAAGGTAGAAAGACTCGTCATACGAGGCGTTTCGGGTGATCTCAATATACTCTTCCCGAAACGTAACGTGACCTACGAACCTAACAATCTATGGTACCAAAAAGCCTTTTACTCATTTTTGCTACCAATAAAAATGACCCCCCGTTTTCAAAGCCTTTTCCTATGTTTTTGCTACCAATAAAAACGACACCATTTTCAATCAATAGCCGTTTCTCAACGTTTGGGCTCAAAATACAAAAACCGCGTGGTGACTCCTCTCCTTCCAAAAAAAAGCGAGGTCTCAGACACCAACCCTCCGCGAAAGACAACTACTTTTGCATCGCCCGAAATCCTGGTGATTTCAGTTGGCGACTCCGCTGGGGACTTGGATACTTTTTTTAAAACTACCATTTTTTTTCAAAAAAGCCTTCCGTGGGTCAAACTTTCGTTTACCCTTCTTCGTTTTCGTGTGCGTGTGTTACTTTAAACCTCGAACAGTTTTTTTCAAGGGCATTACATTATCGTCTTTTCAAAATCATACCATGTTTGTGCATTCTCATTCATGCTTGATTTTCCTGCTATCTTTCGAACTGCGCATCAAAATTCTTTAAGACACATTCTGAAAAATCTTTGTTTTACTCAGAAAAAGAATTTTAGTGACCGCACACTACTCGCACTTGCTGCCTCGGTACACCGCACTTCACGTGCACATGCTGCTTCGGTACACTGCACACTACGACCCGTAACCCAGGATGACCGTTCAGTTGCACCTCGGTTGGTCTGCCAGACACCTTTCGAGGGCACACGGGTCAAGCTCGAGAGATTTAGACCGAAGGTCGTTCCCGACCTGAAGTCTTGAGCTTTTCAGCCTTGACTTTGATGCGGAGCTCTGCTGAAAAATATACCCGAAGGTTCAATGTGACACCGTGTCACCAAACCCTCACCGTATGCACCGTGCCAGCCACAACATGGCCAACGCCAAAAGCTAAGGACCCTCGCGCAAGCGAGTCAGGAGAGGTCATGCCGAAATTTTTGCACGATCCCTGCCTTAACTTAAGGTCGTTGACTTCGACTGTGGCCTGTGTGTCACATACGTTGGAAGTTTGCGTGATCAGCTAGCCTTAAGTTCACTTTTTCCTTTATCGATGGAACTCGCTTGCCTTATAGGACCTCGCTCGGGATTGTCCATCCCGAGAAGATGATCTACAAATGGAAATGAGGGGCTTATAAACGTAGTGACGAGATCCACTGATTAGAGCCTTAGGGTTAGTTGCGAAAAAGAAGACACGCTCTTTTCCAACCGATTAGGACTCTGAGAAAACGCGTTTTAAGTAAACATTAATCGGTAACTGCACATTGCACGAGCCCGAAAGCTTGAGCCAAATACCCTTTTCCGAAGCCTAAACCCTACCCTTCGTTCCCTACAGCGAGCAGAAAGTGGTTCAGATTTTCGGGTCCGCCGACTCGAGTAATCACGATTACGGCGGCGTCGCAGGTTCTTCGGTTCCCTCGGTTCCCTCGGCCTCAGAATATCCGACATGTCTAGCTCACCGAGAAATCATGACGGGGACGGACCCCGCCACCGGTAATGATATGACTTTGGAAGAAGCCATCCGGGCTTGTGAGGTTCACAAGAGGCGTAAAGAAGATCGCGGAAATTTCGTGGTACAACTTCTGAATGAGCGAGGTATAGCAGCTATCCCCTAGTCAGACGGTACTTTCGTCCTGGTCGAGGATGACGATTCCCCGAAACCAGTTCCTCAAACCTTCAACCAGGTTCCTTCCCCGCCAACTTACGGGATGCCTTCAAACCAAGGAAACAGCCGACCTAGGCTTCACGTTGCCACTTCTCAGGGCAACCCTGTCATATATAGCCAAGCCAGTACTACTCCCATCACTCAATACCACCAACGCACCGCTGGACCATCTCAAACAGATGCCAATATCCTTCAATACCTTCCCGGGTTCATCCCATTGCCTATACACGAATCCCAAAACACCGGGGACAAACCCCGATACAGTTCAGAAAAGGCCCCCATATATCCACATATATCAAGCCTTCCACCTCCAATCACTACAGCTCACATGGTAGCACCCGGCGCCGAGCCTCAAAGTCCACCACTGGACCCCACCTTAGCCTGGATGGTCGAACAGATTAAATACCTGAAAGCCACCATGAGCAGCTCAAAGCAAGAAACGCTCAAATCCACAGATTCGGGAATGGTCATGCCTCTCCCTGCCAAATTCGGAATGCCGGAGATTGACTGATTCGACTACGTTCTCGGCATGAGAGCGAGAGGAGCAACCCTCCAGCAAATGGCCGACCACTTCAAGCATACGCTCAAAAGTTTAGTGTTACGATGGTTTCTAAGGGTCAAGCCTGCAGATCACCACACCTGGGATAAGATCAGTAACATCTTCCTAGAACGGTACAGATCCAACTTGGAGTGGGAAACGAGTCGTGAGGACTTAATCACCACTGAGCAGAAAACAAATGAAAGCGTCGGAGAATTCTACAAGAGGTGGAGTTGGAAGCTCTCCGAGATCATGGAGCCACTCCCCAAGGATGAACAGATGCGGATCTTCAAGTCCTGCTTAAGACCATCCATCAGAACTCTCATTAGTCATCATTTCTTCCCAGATCTCCGGGCCATGGTCAATGCCGGCTCACAGTTCGAGAAGGATCTCAAGGAGAAGTTGGCTACTGCACAGCCATACAGATACCGATCAGCAGTTGCATTCAATCTCGCACCGGACCCCGATAAAGGGAAAGATACGTCTGTCAACTACATCCATCAGGGACAGCAGTCAGGCAACAGAAACCCAGTCCCGCAAAGCAACAACTCCACTCAGAAGCAGCATGCCGTACACTTCGACAAGTTGGACATGCCGCTAAGTAAGATGCTGGAAGGGTTAATCAAGGAAGGTCTCCTTAAACCCGTTGCAAATTACAAACCCAAGAATCCCGTAGTCAATGCTGACAAGAGCAAGTACTGCGCCTTCCATCAGTATCACGGCCATACCACCGACAACTGCGTGGGGTTACGGTACAAAATTCAGAACCTGATAGAGGAAGGAAAATTGGAGCGTCCCCGTGGGCCCAATACAGTCGAAAACCCTTTTACGAACAACAATAGTGTAAATTCCATTGAATGGGTGCCCAAGAAGATTGCCGCCGAGCCAGTTCCTCCGCCTCTTCCAGTCGGGTCCTCATCAAATGTCCACATCAGCTACGATGTTTGTGACTGCTCCGCCTGCCTGGAGTACAAGTCCTTGGACATTGTCAGGAGCAATCCTCCGAGAAAACAGAAGAAGAAGTCTTCTAAACAGAAACTGCGAGAAAGATACGAAGCTGGAAACACCAGTGTGGGTACACTCGGAGAGCCATTCGGGAGGTTCGATTACTACGTACTCTACTCCAGCCAGTCCTCCCTTCCTCCAGGCCACGCAGATTTAGAGCAAACAGGGGTGGGAAAGCCGAAAATTCTTGCTGACACCCGAGTTCAAGTCCCAGGGCACCGAAATACCTCAGATTTTGATAATCTCCCGGCAGCCAGAAGCCTAACCCCTTGCAGGATCAGCCAAGGTTCAATTTGCCCAACTTCAGAGCACGGGCCAGCAAAGGAAGATCAAAGTCAGCTTGGCACTCGCACTCGATCAACGTGCTAACCAAGGGTGGCAACCGCCATAAACAGCCTCAACACAATCCCGAGGCTCCAGCAAAGGCTTTACCTCGCAAGAGGAAGACAGGAAACGGATGGCTAGATGACTCTCCTTCTCCGGACAGAAACCAGATCTACGATTCCCGACTGTATGGCAGTATGATCACTTTTTGTGATGAAGACCTGCCGAGAGATGCCTCGGGGCACAATGAAGCATTGTACATCACTCTCAAGCTCAACACCATATCACTCCCCGTAGTATTGGTAGACAACGGGTTAGCCGTTAACGTTCTCCCTCTCAGCATGATGCGAGCCCTACGTATCAACGAAAGCCACTTGATTCCATCAACTCGGACTATCAAAGCCTACGACAGCGCGTCTCGTCCCATCCTGGGGACGGTGACTCTGGAGCTCTGGTTCGAAACCCAAATAGTGCCAGTAAAATTCCACGTGATGGACATTCCATCCGAATTCACAGCTCTGTTGGGATGCCCTTGGTTACATCACATGAAAGCCATAGCTTCCACTCTCCATCAATGCGTCAAGTTCATTAACCGTCAGGGAGATCTTGAAGTCATCCGAGGGGACAGTTTCCTCATAGGGAACGAAGACGAGACAACAGCCAAGCGTGCCCGTAGCCAGGCACCGGGGCTACCTCCTTCAAATCAACTAAGGGACTATCGAGGCAAATCTCATCAGAATCCCTCAGAGTCCGGAGATGCTAACTATTTCAACGTTCTCGAGCACGCAGACCCTGAAGCAGTACGATACATCAAGTTCAATTGCCGTTTCCAACATTTGGAGGCAGACTGAAAAGAAACCCTGAGCATCGCCATGATGCGGGCACATAAACCCCCTGTCTCCGATCGGAGAATTGTCAGTATCCTTCAATCATACTCTCTGGCCCCGCCAGGCGAGGAAATCTTCGTGATAAAGGTTAACAAGCATCGTCACACTCGTGATGAATGCATGGCAGTCGTATGGGACGTCCTCCACGAGGAATTACCCGCTGAACCCCTCTTCTCTAGCGAAGGGCATGATGTTTTTCTAGCGGCTCAAGCAGTGCAGCAGGACGCGAGGCGTCCCTACGTCTGGATTGAGCCATCAGACGGCGATGAATCAGGACTCTCCGAAGTCGAGGACGCGGCAGACCTGCGGGCAGATCCCTACATTCACATGCTCAGTTTCGAGGACGGCACCCGTTCCGATCAAGTTACCTACGACAAGGGCTCCAATACCATGGAAATTGTCAAGCTCAACATCCCGTACAGGCGGTTATCCGGCGAATGGAAACAACTGGTTGACACGACAAAGAACCCCTCTGATCAAGTGACTGGCGATGACTTCCTCAACATCATCTATTCCAGATATCCCAATGATGCTAAGGATCCGGTCCTTATCATCAGATTCTACAATGCCAAAGTTACCCTCGACGACTGCCTGCTCATGGTAAATGAGGCCCTGGCCAATCGAGCTCAGAGCTCATCATCACTTCCGACTACCAGCCCCAGCGGCAATCGGCCCGTGCCGTCAGTCAAGCTTACAGCCACAAGTGCCGTCAAGGCCAAGGGCAACAGCGAAGGAGACAAAGCTCCTCACCGTGCTACTAATCAGATCAACCTCGGGAACGCTTCCAGTAGACACCCTGAAAACATCTGTAATGGTCTTCCCCGCAAGACAGAGTCAGCTTCCGACGAGGGAAATGACCACCTTAGCATCAACATGCTCCTGTTCGATTCTGCTCCCAGTCGTCATGGCCACGAATTCATACATCCTGCCAGCAAATTGCTAGCTTTGATAGACTTAGTAATCCAGCGAGATCACGAGACTGTCAACCTCGCAGAGTTCAACACCCCCGTGTGTTCAATCAAGCAAATATGGGTGAACTTCTTGGTAGCCGAGATCAAGGAGGGCCGCATGGAATGTCCCAGCCCGACTTCCTTCGTCAATATAATCCAAGTGTTTCCGCCATTCGGCGATTTGGATGTGATCACAGTTCTAGACACTAGTCAGACGGCGCACGCCTACGGAGAATGTTTAGCTCTCGCAAGGAAAGCCCTCATGGAACTAGCCGCTCAAGAGAACCGTCTCTGGGACGAAAACCAAGTTCAAAAGATCCACAGGGACCAAGCCCTTAAAGTGTCACAAGCAGCTTCAGACAGAAAGCTAGAGGCCACTCTAGACCAGTTCGACCTCAAGGGTTTTGCTCACGGCAACTTCCTGCACTACCGTCTGTTCTCATCCAACCCCCTCTGCCATAGGAGGGTTGTCAACAGTCCCGATGACCTAGGAGATGGAATGGCACAGTAGAACGAATACCAGTGCTTATCTTCCTGAGGAAAGCAAGTTCTCTGTGAAAGCGAGAACGAAGATAATGAAACCATTCTCTTCCATGCCAGACATGAAGTCAACAAAACCGAAATCCCAAGGGTCCTGGGAGGATGGGGACGGATCATTTCCGCACTAAAATTGAAAGGCCAACTGAGAGAGGAAGGTCTATTCAAAAATAAGAGAAGGATGGAAATACATCTCCAACAACTGCTCAGGGAGATTCCACAGACTGCGACATTCGTTTACAGAAACAATCGATTGGGTCAGCAACCAGTTACATGGGCAGATGTTCGGGAAGCCGTGTACTCACCTTCCGACATACCCGTTACCCAGATAAAGAAGAAGGGAAAGCTCTCCACGATGGAGGTTTACCTAGACTGCCGCACGCAATTCAAAGAAGCACTTGCTATTCTCACATGGGAAGAAATGCAGGCGCTAACTCTCGACGCAGGCTATGCTTCAAGAAAGTTGATCTGGGCCAAGAGTGGAGAAAATTAGCAAACCATGAGTATCGCCAAACCCAACTCCAGAATGCCCTGAGCATGCTAAGCAAGAAGGAAAGGAGCACGGTATTGTAAGTACCCCAATCTGGATCACACCCTTTCAAACACACGGGAAACACCGCAGACTCATCAACACAGTCTCGACGACCCCTCTCACTCAAAACCCTCTCTAAACCCCCAACCAAACCAAGGGAGGAGCTTTTCTGGGATAAAAAGGGACAAAAGGACCTTTCGGGAATTTTCAGGAAATTGGGAAAGCAATATTGGTCCGTACGGACCTCTTTGTTGTCATAATTACTGAATCTCCTTAAAGTCCACAATATTCCCTCAAATCCCGGAAGAAATGATTACCCACATGCTTAGTTGGTCCGTACGGACCTCTTTGCAGGCAAGATGGTCCGTACGGACCTTATTGCTCAGGGGACACCATAATTGCAAATATTCCTCCATCATCACAGATTCCCTCAAATCGAGGAAAACCAAAATACTGGATTACCAGGGAGGTCCGTACGGACCTCTTTGCACCTAATCTGGCACTATAAATAGAGGGCTCTTTGCACCTAATCTGGCACTATAAATAGAGGGCTCCCCCTCCTCATTTTCACACACCTCCCACTTCTCTCTTCCTCCCTAGGCCTTCTGGCTTCCCCTCTAAGTCCTTTCGAGGCATTCCCGGCCCCTTTCGGATCCTTCCGAGGCCTTCCGAGCCCTCGTGGTGCTCCGAAGCCTCCCCGAGCGCCTCCCGAGACGCTCCCGCGCCGCCCGAGGCACTCTCGAGGTACTCGAGGCCCCTCGTGGTACTCCGAGGCCTTGCCTCGGTCTTTCCACGGTGTCCCGGCTCTTTCCGAATCAAACCGACGATCCCAAACCACGCCGAAACTCCGCCCGAGTGACTTCGCCACCACAACGCACGCCGAACCTCTCGCTCGAGTGATCCCGACGATCCCCACGCACACCGAACCTCCGCCCGAACGCAGCCTCGCCACCTCAACTCACGCCGAAACTCGTCCGCAGTACAACCGGCATCTCCCGGGCAATCCCGATCCATACCGAACGCTACCCGACCTCAAACACTATTCCTCGCCGGAAGACAGACACGAACCAACATTGGTAAGGCTTCCTTCCATTACTATTTCAATACATTTCCATACATAGCATACAATGTAGACATCCGATACAAAGCATGCATTTTTAAAAGCACACACACACACACACAACATTTAAAGGATATTAGGGGTATCCGAAAGACTCGTTTACGAGGCTACTCGGGTGAGCTCTAATATTCTAATATTCTCTTCCCGAGGAGTCATCTCGACCTCCGAACTCAAAATCTCATCACACAAAAACAGCTTTAAAATTATCTTTAAACTAATGCCCTTTTTCAATGTTTTCGGGGCTTAATAAAAACGGCGTGGCGACTCTACAAAAATGCGAAAGCAAAACGGCGAGAACGAACCGCTCCAACGCGAAAAGATCCGGAATCTTTGGGGCCGCGAGGCCTTTCATGGATCCAAGCTATTTCGGTTGGCGACTCCGCTGGGATTTAGTTTTGTTTTAAAAACTTTTAAACAAAACAAAAGATTTTTAAAACGATGATGAGGGTCAAACTTTCATTTTACCCCTTTCTTTAATCGTGTGTGTGCATGTGCTTTACTTTTTTATTTAAAAAAAAAAAAATGCATCAATATACATCTCGTGCATACATTTAAAATTCTTCAAAAACTTTTGTTTTACTCGTAAAAGAATTTTAGAGACCGCACACTACGCGCACCGCCGCCTCGGTTACACCGCACTCTACCACACCGGCCGCCTCGGTTACACCGCACGCTACGCGCATTGCCGCCTCGGATACACCGCACACTACAACCCTCAACCCGGAGTGGTCTCGCTTGCAGTCCGTTAGGTCTTCCTAGGCCTCTTGGACGCGCACGGGATCATTCCAAACATCCCATCCTAGCCAAGCGTCAACCCCGCACGTTTGAAGTCTTGAGTCACACTCGTCCGCACTCGGTTGGTTTTTACTCAGCCTCGTGTCATACACTCGGATACATATACCATGCCGGCCATTTTTCGAGTCAAGGCTCGGAACTCAAGATCCTCGCAAGCAAAGCGATGAAAGGTCATGCTAAAATCTTGACTCCGATCTTGATTTTCGAAGCTACACCTGCACGATGTTCCGTCCCGATATACATCCATGCTCGCATGACACCATGTCATCACGCCTTTGATACGTCGCCCATGACAATATGACCAGCCAACGCCTAACGTCACTGCATCCCTTGCGCAAGCAAGGTAAAGAGAGGTCATGCCGAACTCTTGACCCGATCTTGACTCAGTGGCCGGCTCGGTTCACTATTCACATGGCTAACGCATTAAAACGAACATGACAGACTCGGTCCTTTGGTTCAATTTTTCTTTTAGGCCGGTGGAAACCGCTTGCACTATAGGACCTCGCCCGGGCCGTCCACCCTGGGATGTCGAAATACTGTGTGCAAAACGAGGGGCTTATAGCCGCACGTATGGTCTCCATCGACCCAGGATCTAGCATAGTTGCGAAAAAGAAGAGCAATCTTTTCCAACCTACCTAGGATTCTGAGAAAACACGTTTTAAGTAAATTAAAACAACAAAAAAAAAAATCAAAAAATAAAAGAAACTAAAACCGCATGCCACGTGAGCTTTCCCCTTTTATCCCGTTAGGCCATTCCCGTGTCTAAACCTTGCCCGTCACCCTCTCCAGGCTAACAGAGAGTGGTCGAGAGTACCCAGAACCCGTCTCCTAGTGTCAAAACAAAGAAGGTCCTACCTCCTTCCTGGCTCTGTCACCAGACAGTCCGTCAATTCCCCATGGCCAAATCGGTGGATAACAACGATGAAAACGGGACCTACCCCCAAGAAATTTCCCAACATTGGGAAGAAGTTTGGCAGTGTCCTCATGGCTATTGAGAAACGTCAAGGTGAGCAACAAGCTCGGATCGAAGGTGCCATGCACCACTTCGGAACATTAGCCACCCAATTACCTCGGGGCTTCCCAAGTCATGATCGCTCCTACATGCCTCTAACATCTCTCATTGTCTCCCGTAAGTCAACCTCGTTACCCTCATACGAGCCATGCGGTTATGACGTAAGGCCACAAGACCTTCCAGAGGAAAGCTTGCCCATCCGGCCTCCCGAGGTCCCGGTACCACCGCCGAACAACGAACACATTCGGTGGGACGTTCTCGCGACAGCGGTGCTTGTCCGGAAATGGAATTCCGTGATGCAATGAACGAGGGCCGTCCTCGACGAAAGAAAAAGCTATCTTCTCAACAAAAACTGAAAAAGAGGTACGAATCCGGTGATCCCACAGCTTGGAACCCTTGGAGAACCCTCAGAAAGTTTGACTACTATGTCATCTACTCCAAAGAAATCTCCCGGCCTAGTTACGCACAAGGCCACGGCAATGTTTGCTCCATGATCACTGGGACGAAGCCGCACCGCCACCGAAGGCCCGAAGGTCCAGATAATCCAACCCCGTCTTGGGAAGATCTCAAAGCCACTATTGATACTTCAAAAAAGCCATGACGGTGAACGAATTGAAATGCGCCCGCCTTATGCCAATCAGGCTCCTCCCACTACGTAAACGGGAGAGACAAGCAAAACCATAAGTCCAGAGGTGAATGTTCTCGACATCGTTCCGGCCAAATCCCATGAATCCTCCGCGGATGCATAAAAAAAGGCCGCCCATACTCGAGCCACGAATTGTGAAAAGGGGCCCTACGCCAAAGAAGCTGAAATCTTGGACCCAAAGGTTGAAGATCCTGTCTTGACACAGCTCAAGCGCACTCAGGCTAACATCTCACTCTGGTCCTTACTCACTTCATCTTACCCGCACAAGCTCAAGTTGGAGGAAAGCCTGGCCCAGACTATGGTTCCCATCACAGTGACACCTGATGAAGCAGTTCAGATGATTGGCAACGTCAATTACAGCAATATCATCACTTTCACAGAGCTCGACCTTCCAAAATTTGGGGCTGACCACAATGAGCCTCTCTACATAAAAGTTCAACTAGACGAGCGTCGTCTCCCACGAGTCATGGTGGATGGGGGATCATCCATGAACGTCCTTCCAGCCAAGATGATGGATTTGCTAGGGATCAAAGCAACTGATCTAAAGCCCTCGACTCAGGCAATCAAGGCATACGACTCAACATCCCGCCCAGTCTTGGGAATAGCCACCTTGAACCTGTGGTTTGGAAAACAAATGGTCCCGACGGATTTCCAAGTCATTGACATCCCGATCACATTCACTGCCATTTTGGGACGCCCTTGGCTACACCAGATCAATGGGGTGGCATCCACTCTTCATCAGTGCGTAAAGTTCGTCCAAGGAACAGATCTTACCATCATCTACGGTGATAGCATAGTCAACGAAAGGACCGAAACAAACGGCGTCCCGGTCTTAGAGATCAAACCCGACGATGATGGCATGATGCTAACAGGATTCACCATCGAAAGCCCAAAGGCCCAAGTATGCCACATAGACCTGCCTTTGATTTGGGACAAGATCCCTCCCCCGATGAAAATGATGAAGCACATGAACTACATCCCAGGGCTCGGTTTGGGAAAACGCCATCAGGGCACCCAACGGATCATCAATATCAAAGAACAGAATACTCCCGCACGGCTCGGGATACTCTCCTACTCCCGAACACATTGCGGAGGACAAGCGAGCCGCACGAAAACGCTCCACGTATAACAAAAGAGGCTTGCACGCAATCTCCGATCTTCGTCCCACGCGCCTTCGACATGAACAAGTACTTCACAAAGAAGGCCGACAACTTGGAAGAAGATCCAGAAAAGGGAACAGAGCCGATCGTGCCAAACAAAGCCGGCCGACAACCATGGACAAGCTCCAGCAGAACCTCGGCAAGATTCGAAGGCCTCAAGCCAAATCCCGTCCGAAGAGCATTCCTCGACACACCGCCCGCCGGGATCCACAACCACCACTATTCACAATGAATTTTGGTTCGGGAAAACTCCCTCTTTGGCGGAAGAACTCGAAAAACTCTCTGTCAACACTCCCGCCTTCAACAAGCGGGATGAGTCCGCATTCGAGCTAGTAATGCCCAAGACAAAGCAAAAGACTCCTGAGACGATGCTTGGGACGAGCCACTTTGCTCCACTCCTGCTCTTCAAAGAAGAAATCGAGATGCCGATCTAATCGATTTTGTTTCGATAACTCTGTGATAGCAATGATCGGGAACGGTGACATAAAGCCTTTCAAGCCCCATCTCCTATCAAGCTTCATTGCCACTCAATAACCGGGCCACTTTCTCCGACTCCACCGCCAAAGAAAAAGGACATGATCGAACAACTTGGTCTCGACCTCGAGTCCTAGAGTCTAGTGTCAAAACTCATCCCGAGTCCATTAGCTTTGAATTTGAGTCTCTCGAGTCATCCGATGGCCTCACGCCGTAAGATTATGAACTCATTGCCAATAATGTATTCCCGTATGCTCTTAATGAATGCTTCGATCTTTCCGAGTATACTCTCATTGCATCTTTAACAACCGATAAATTAACTAACACACAAACAGGTTAATAACGATTCACTTGATAAAGAAGCGGACACATTAAACGAACAATACATTAAGCACATCTTTAAGCATGTTGTCAAACGAGAGAAAACCGGGCCCAAGCCGCGAAGGAGGTTTTAACCAAAGTGAATTTGGGAACTGGCGAAGAGCCAAAAGAGACGCAAATCGGAAGTTTCTTCACCGGCACAGAGCAAGACGCATTGGATCGCATCAAGCTCAAAGAGTTCGTGGACGTGTTCGCTTGGTCTTACCGAGACATGCCGGATTAGATCCTAACATTGTAGAGCACCGGATTCCCTTGAATCCCGAGGCTAAGCCCATCAAGCAAAAGCTACGCCGAATCAAGCCGAGTGGACTTTACAAGTCAAAGAGGAGATCGAAAAATGCTCCGCATTGGCTTCATCGTGGTGATCGAGTACCCCACATGGCTCTCCAATATCGTCACGGTCACCAAGGCCAATGGAAAAGTACGGTTGTTGCGTGGACTTTCGAGATCTCAACAAAGCAAGTCCCAAGGACGATTTTCCACTACCCAACATCGACATGTTGGTAGACACTACAGCCAATTTCGAAGTCAAGTCCTTCGTGGACGGTTTTGCCTGGCTACAATCAAATCAAGATGGCCGAAGAAGACCAAGAAAAGACGGCTTTTCACAACCCCTGGGAACCTGCGCTACGCGCAATGCCGTTCGGACTAAAGAACGGCCGGGGCTACCTACCAACGGGCAAAGAACCGCCCTCTTCCACGATATGATCCACAAAGAGATCGAAGTGTACGTCGATGACATGATCGTTCACTCAAAGGGATCGATGGACAACACCTCATGCACTGAGAAAAATTCTTCAATCGCCTCCGAAAACACTCAATGAGGCTTAACCCCGCCAAATGCACATTTGGGGTTAGCCGAGAGCAAGGTTTTGGGATAAATGGTCACCGAGAGAGGCATCGAGGTGGATCCTCAAAAGATCAAAGCTATCATCGAAATGAGACCACCGCAAACTGCGAGAGGTGAAAAGCTTCATGGGCCGCCGCAATATATCGCCCGCTTCACAACCAATTGACCTCTATGTGCGAGCCGATCTTCAAGGCGATGAAGAAGAACGCCGACATCGAATGGAACTCAGGAATGCCAAGATGCCTTTGAAAAATAAAAAGCATACCTTGTGAGTCCTCCGATTCTCTGTCCTCCCCACGAGGAAAAGCCACTTTGTTGCTATACCTAATCGTGACCGACACCGCAGCTTGAAGCCATGCTTTGTCAAGAAAAGAAGGAGTCACGGGTCGAAAACGCCATCTACTTCGTCGGTCGAAAGTTTCAAGGCGGCGAACTCAATTACTCGGCCCTCGAGAAAACTCCGCGTAGCTCTGGTATGGGTTGTCGGGAAACTACGGCACTACATGCGGTCGCACACGGCACACTTGGTTTCCAAAATGGACCCGGTCAGTACCTCTTCGACAAACCATCTCTGTCAATGAGGCTCGCCAAATGGTCTTTCTTCCTAGCGAATTTGACATCAAGTACGTAAACCAAAAGTCAATCAAGGGACGGGCCATGGCCGAACAATTGGCCGATTTCCCAACCGACGAGGCTCGAGGCCCCGAACCACAATTTCCAGACGAGGGAATCTTCGCAATCGAAGGCGAAAATCGATGGAAACTCTTCTTCGACTGAGCGGCCAACAAAAAGGGAAACGGCATCGGTATGCTCTTGGTAGATCCCAAGGACGAGCACACCCCAATTGCTATAAAGCTCAATTTCGAGGTAACCAACAATGCCGCCGAATATGAAGCTCGCGCCGCCGGACTACAAGCCGCACTCGAGAGGAATGTCCAGAAACTTGAGGTTTATGGGGACTCGGCCTTGATCATCAACCAAGTCTCCAACAAGTGGAAAACCATAGACCCAGGCTTGCAAAAATACCGTGCCTGCATGAAGGACCTCATCACACAATTCGAAGAGGTCACCTTCCACTACTTGCCAAGAGACCGAAACAGGTTTGCAGATGCCTTAGCCACCTTGGCTTCCCTTGTGGAAATCCACGAAGGAAAAGCAATCAAACCCTTCAAAGTCGGACGAAAGGAAATTCCTCGCCACTTTGTTGTGAGATCGAACCAGGAACCTAAGCCCGTCAATGAGCCATGGTATCACCGGATCTTCCAATACCTCAAGAATGGGAAACCACCTTCATGAACAAGGAAGACCCCACACACGTGAAGGGGTCAAAACCAAGAGCATCATGGCCCTAAAACGCCTCGCCTCTCACTTCGTCATCCTCGGGGACATGCTATACAAGAAACGCTACCATGGGCTACTCCTACGCCGCATCGGCCAAGAAGAAGCAAACAAGTTCATGAACGAAGTCCACAATGGGGCTTGCGGTCCCCACATGAACACTAGAGCCACGATGCAAATCATTCTCGGGATGGGCTACCTCTTTTGGATCTCCATGGAGGCGGTGCATCCACTTTGTCCGAAGCTGCGACAAGTGCCAACGGTTCTCCAACCTCAATCATCTACCTCCTCACGATCTCTACCGCATGACTACACCTTGGCCCTTTGCCACTGGGGAATTGACGTCATCGGGAAAATCGCTCCGCCAGCAAAGAATCGGCCACGAGTTCATCTTAGTAGCCATCGACTACTTCACCAAATGGGTCGAAGCCAAGTCCTACAAGGTACTCACCTCCAAGAAGGTCGCGCATTTCCTCAAGGAAAACATCATCTCGCCGATACGGCATCCCAAATGAGGTCATATCAGACAATGGCTCACACTTCAAGGGGAATTCGAATGATCTGCTGGCTGAATTCAAGATCACACGCCACAAATCTTCTCCCTACCGGCCACAAACAAACGGCGCCGTGGAAGCAAGAAACAAAACCCTCGAACGGATCATCCGAAAATGACCACCCGAGGACGAGATTGGCCCGAGAAGCTGCACCTTGCACTTTGGGGCTACCGCACATCGGGCCGTAACGACCACGGGAGAAACCCCATTTGCCCCCGACATACGGGATGGAAGGTCCTTCCCATCGAGCTAGAAATTCCCTCACTCCGAGTGCCAGCTGAAAATGACATCAACGAAGTTGAATGGCTCCGAAGCCGACACGACGAATTGGCTCGCTAGACGAGCGACGACTAAAGGCCATGGAACACGTCCCGAGCCTATCAAAGCGGGATGGCTAGAGCTTTCGACAAGAAAGTCAAATCCCGAGACATCGTGGGAAGGTGACCTTGTACTCAAAGAAAAGCCTCCCACTCGAACCAACCCACTTTGGGAAAATGGGAACCCACATGGATCGGCCCTTTCGTGGTTCAAAAGATCTTCTCGGAGGCGCCATGAAGGCGATGACCTAGACGGCAATCCCTTCATGAATCCGAAAAGCGGAAGCAAACTTCGCAGATACTTCGCCTAAAGAAGAACAACCGTGCATCTCTTGGCACTCCATGTAGTGTCGAACTACGCACTCCGAGCCCTCTAGTCCGGGGGAACGTAGGCAACCTTAATTGGTCCGGTCTAAAAATACACAAAAAAGTCAAAAGTTTGAATGTCAATCAAGACCTCCATCAAGCTACGCACTTTTCAAGAAACACGCCCCAGCAGTCACCTTGACCAAGTCAAACGACGGCGGCAACCTCAAAGGACATCCGAGGGTCACTCGGCATCAAACGACCGACTCATATGCGCTTCCAAGCCAGGGGCTTGTCTTCGCCCTCACGCGCTTCAAAAAAAAAAAAAAGAAGCTCGAGCAAGGGCTCACAAAAAAAAAAGAGCTCGAGCAAGGGCTCACAAAAAAAAAGAAGCTCAAGCAGAAGCTACCAAAAGAGGTCAAGAGCCCGACGCCAACAAGAGGCAAGGAAGCTGCGAAAAAGACCGTCAAAACGACTTGTCAAGGGATCATTCAACCTCTCAGCCAAGCACAAAGCCTCAGCAAAGGGGATTGCCGTCATGGCCCAGGCCGCTTCAGTCCACAAATGCAACAGAAAAGCCCAAGGATGGACGCCGACAAAGTGCACAACAAAAGCAAAGGCAAACAAGAGATCTTGCGTCTCGACAAAGCTTTAAAAGTAAATCACAAATCACTAACGGTTACAACATTTCTTGATGAGTTCAAGCACGGTCTACTCTCAAGTTCACAACATGCTAAAAGACAGCTTAATACATTTAACTAATAATGTGTTTGCAATGCAATGAATGGATACCTAGGAGGTCATTCCGCGCCGTCTGCGCTTGTCCCCTCGCCATTCTTTCCTTTCTTCCCTCGTCCCCGGCGAGTCTTCTTTCGCTCCACGTGAACCAACTCTGCGTCTCTTAGTCCGAGATCAGGGTCCTCCCCGTAGAGTCAAACAATCCAGTAGCTCTCAGGGCTTCATTCGCCCGTGCTTCGGCTCGGATCTCCTCCCCGCGAGTCCCGCAAAAGAGGACCTCTCCCTGTCGGTCGGTCAACTCTAGTCTCGTAGTTAAAAAAGTGTCTCCCGTCACATCCAAAGGGTCGACCAGGCTTCGGCACTCCTAAGGCAATAGCTACTACGGCAACCGGGTCCTGCAATCGCTACACGCCTCGCTCTCCAAGACCACTTGGGACGCCCAACATGCCGCTCATACCGGGCCGTGCACCGAGTCGTCAATACGACGCTCCTCGACGTCTAAGGAGTACCACAGAGGGAAAGCGGAATACTTCCATACCCTCGTAAAATACAAGAAGGCACCCGAAGCCGCCCATACAAAGAGGAACTACCTCCGCAGTAGCAAGGTCATCCCACCCAATAAAGGCCCCCGCTTCATCCCAAACTGCCGGAAACAAGCGACGGAATATAGAAGGAGGACCAAGACAAACCCGGAACTCGACAACGTAGGACCCTTCCCCGCAAGATCCTCCTAGTCTCAATCCCCCAGCGAGGAACCCACCAATGATCGATGCGTACCAAGCCGTGCCATCCATCTCTCCCAGGCGGACGATCCATATCCAATACAAGAGGTCAGCGAGCAAATGACCACGGGCTAAACGACGTCGGAGCCTCGGGCATGGCTCGAAGTCTCTCGCAGCGGCCACAAGGTGAGCAAAGCGGGGCTTCCCCTCTCATAAAAAACGATCCCCGGTCACCGGACGGTGCCGATACCATGAAGAGTCTCCCCAAAGACCAACGGGACAATATCCTCTCCAAACTGCGGTGCCCAACCACATCTAGCAAAGCGCCATCGCAAATGCCAAGGAGGCGACCATGAAGAGCGCCGCTATCGTGCACAAGGCGAAGGCATCCCAAGAGACGTCACTCTCATCATCAACCATGAACCGCTCCGGCGGCTCGTAAATGTCGATATGACCCGGAATCAAGGATCATGCCCTGCACTTCTTCCAACGAAGTACGAAGAAAGCCTCGCAAGCTTCACGCTCACCGCAGCACCACCAATCAAAGGAAGCGAGATGGCCTCCACCTCGGTCCCCCATCAAAGCCCGAAAATCCTCAAAAGTGGGCACCATTTCATTATAGGAGAAACAAGACACATGCCTCCTAACATCCTGCAACTTCGCGGCAGCCCCGCAACAAATCCCAATCAGAACCAACTCCTTAAAAGACCAAATCGAGCAAAGACGAAACCTTACCTCGAAAGCCCGTCTCTGATGCCTCATACGACGCCGCATCCACGTTTTCAGCTGCTCAAGGAAGTGTTCTTTCCTCTCCTGCGAAAGCCTAGGCAAAATTCTAGGGACGTACGAAGAATCCATGGCAAAAATGGAGGTTCCTAGAGAAAATGGGGAAGAAAGCTCGAAAATGGCCGCAAATGGGGAAATGGGGAAGAACCGGACCTTTGGAAAGCATTTATCTCCTTCCCAAAGCAAGGTTGGTCCGTACGGACCTCTTTGCATGCTAGGTATGTCCGTACGGACCTCCTTGCAAAAAGAACCCATTTCCCCAAAGAAACAAGCACAACAACCACCTGTCCTCGCGGGACCTTGCTCCAAACCGCCCAAACACCGGCCAAAGCCATTCCCGCAAACATACACTACCCAAAAACGCACTCTCAGCTCACGTGGCATGCACAAAATAAAAAATAATAATAGCAACCATTTCTAGGACAAATCCCAGGAATCACAAAAATGACATTACATCTTAAAATAAAATGTTGTTTGCCGTGCAAATATGAGTGTTTTATTACAGGAATATCAAATGTCTCGTTGCTAAACAAAAAAAGAGAAGATATGGAAAGAGGGAAAGCAAATGGACCCTAATCCGACTCCTTCAAAGCATCATCATCATCTCGCGAGGTCCTGTGAGAGAAGTCGGGCATTCCCCGCGAACTCGCCCGCCATCACATCCTCGTCATCGTAGTACCGAGGCACCGCCTACGGGAGGCTCGCCACTCAAAAGTAATCCGAAGGATCAAATCCGACGAAAGGATCGAAGAAAGAAGGCTCGAGGATCCCTCACCCCGTGCGCCATGCGGAGGGAAGAACCGATAAAAGGGCCGCGCCTCGGAGCTCCCGAAGACGTCCCAGCATCCATGCTATGCCGCCCTCGAAGGTCCCTCCTGGCTGCGGCTCCAGGCTCGGCTCTCGGTGGAGGAACGCTCTGAGAATGCCTCGAAGGCATAGCCGGTACGCCGGCACGCGTCGCGAAGACCGGCAAGACATCTTCGACGCCATCTTCTTCGCAAACGACCTCATCGCCACATAACGGCGA
Organism: Adenophora triphylla var. japonica; assembly: GCA_022495995.1. NCBI lineage: Eukaryota > Viridiplantae > Streptophyta > Magnoliopsida > Asterales > Campanulaceae > Adenophora > Adenophora triphylla. The sequence continues at coordinate 141,397 of JAFEMH010005182.1, read as the reverse complement.
GTCAAGATATCATAGGCTCTCCCGGGACTCCGCACCAACAAGCAGCCAAGGAAACGCTCAAAGAATACAGCTTATACTCAACGACAAAAAGAGAAAAATACGTAAAAGATGCCAAGATGGAAAAGAGTAAGCACACTCACCGATCTGTTAGGATCCACTCACAGTATGCAAAGCAGAGCCTCGCAGAACGGGCATGCATACCCTCCTCCTCGATCCGTCCCCTGACATACGTGAAATCCGGCCCCGCATCGGAACCTTTGGGGAGCTGCGGCGCCCTCTCTCCTCGCGCACTGCGGCGTCCTCGCCTTCCTCCTCACGAAGGCCCCGTACTCCTCTCCATACAAGATGAACTCCTCGGCGCCCACACCGCCAAGGTACCTCTCAAAGTCAAGCACATCCATGTCCCGGAATCAAGCATCCCAAGGGAGGGTCCCTCTGAGCCACGGGAAGCACACCAGGGCCATCCGCTGAAGACCCGCTCCCTGTGTACATGACGTCGCAGGTCGGGCCCCGCAAAGCATCTTCCGCTGCGCTGTCACCTCGGGAGCCCCTCGAACTCATCACCTCGTACCGAGCCCACGGGAACAAAACAAACCCCTCCGGGCTACCCCTCTCCAGACGCTCCCGCACATCCCCGTAGGCGATGGTGAGCTTCCCCTGCCTGGTCCTCCTCTTCCTCGCCGTACGAGCCCACCAAAGATAGCAGGATACGCAATGAATGCCCCAGGATCTCTATCCCACGGGAAGCACTGAAAAACCTCACAGAACCACACCTGTGACAAAAACGAGTAAAAGGCTCGGTGCAAAAGAAAACGGAGAAGCGACAAGTTGCTAAATCAAAAACGGCAATAAACTCATACCTCCAAAGCGAAGTCAAAACAGAGGCCAATGAGCTCGCCACACCCCGGCTAAACCGGTCCAAGGAAAAGTAGAGCTCGGCAAAGCACGCCTCGCCCCAAGCGATGTCACAAACTCTATCCAGATCAATCAAGCTCTCCACCGAGCAAAGGGAGCCGCGGTCGCGTGGTTCGAGAACAAAGTCTCGGACAATGCATACCACAAAAAGGAGCGCGCCTGCTCCGCCGTCACTGGCCGGTACCCGAACATAGGCCCCAATCTTTGGACGTGATCCTCGGCTCCACATCACTATACAACATGCCCAGGCCCTGCGAGGATGAGGCTCAAAGCCCGGCGGCTCGGTCAACACGGCATCGGAGATCATATCTCTCCACCGTACTGGCCCTCCTTTGAAGGAAAGCCGTGTCGCAGCAAAGTCGGTCGGCGTCACCGTCACCTCTCCCCAGCTCAGATGGAAGGTGTGGGTGGTATCCCACCAATACTCGGAAAGGCCAAGGAAGACGCTCTTGTTCTTCCTCGTGTCAGAAACTCCGGCCAGGTTCTCTACAAACACCCCCAGGCCAGAAGCGTAGACCAGCCTCCTGGGACTCGACCTACCATCCACGGAAATATCGGGCATCCGCACGCGGCTCAACAACAGCCTCGAGCGATCCCCGAGTCTTCATCCTCTTGGCCTTCCCGGCCATAAGCCCCGCATCCTGCAGGTAAACACAGCAAAGGTACGTCAATCACAGTACTTAATACAAAACAAAAGGCACAAAAGTCCGTCCCAACACGGAAAGCCATGAAATAACCCGTCACAAAAACACGGCACATATTGCACATATTTTCCCCACAAAGTCCGTCACCCAAAAACATGGCACACACGGCACGACACATATGCATAACACATTTTTCAAAAAAATAAAAATAAATAAATAAATAAATAAAAATCCGTCCCTACACGGTACACACTTTCAGACAAAACCCGTCACAAAACACGGCACATTTCACATTTTTTCACAAAAATTGTCACTACACGACAAACTTTTCTCATAATGTACATACATAAATAGCATACGGTACAAAACACCAAAGCATGCATTTCATTAGAGAGGCACTTTATTTTCACAAATAAAAGCTAATCTACACATTTCTGCACAAAATACACATACCCACAATTTTTACATGTCCATTTTCAACAATTCATCAAGAATTTCGCAAAAGGCATAAAAAAAAAAAATATAATAACAAAAATTCAAAAATGCGAAAAACTAAAACCTAGTTCTAGCATTCAAAAATTCGAGCAGGGAATCAAAACGGAACGGATTTCTTACCTCCCCGACGTTCCTAGAACGACGATTGTGCACCTCCGAATTCGGATACAAGACATCCGGGTTCTTCGAAGATGGAACGAACGAAATCCAATTTCTTTGGAGCTCCATCCGTTGCTCGACCACCTCTTGACTGCGTTGTCGACGACTCCTTCGAGATCCTTCCGCCATTGCAAGCGATTCAAGCGAAAAATGGAGGATTTTGGTTAACAATGGAGGTTTTTCTCTCCCTCTCTCTCTCGGATTCACGCACTGAAGAAGAAGGAATGGGGAAGGGCTCGGCATTTAAACCCGGTCAAAACCTGGGAACTGTAAAAAACCAACTTGGTCCGTACGGACCTCTTTGCAGCCAGGTTGGTCCGTACGGACCTCTTTGCAAGGGGTGGTCAAATTACTTTCCTGCCCTTATAATCTTTGCCCCTGGCTGTCCTAAGGCCTTTTTCAGCAAATCCAAGTGCAGAATGGTCCCTAACCCTTCAATTCAACCACCGGCCGTCAGCGTAAGACCGGTCCTCGCCCACTTCAACGGCAATTCAATCCCCGACCGTCAACGTAAGACCGGTCTTCGCCCACTTCAACGGCAATTCAATCCCCGGCCGTCAACGTAAGACCGGTCTTCGCCCACTTCAACGGCAATTCAATCCCCGGCCGTCAGCGTAAGACCGGTCCTCGCCCACTTCAACGGCAATTCAACCACTGGCCGTCAGCGTAAGACCGGTCCTCGCCCACTTCAACGACAATTCAATCCCCGGCCGTCAACGTAAGACCGGTCTTCGCCCACTTCAACGGCAATTCAATCCCCGGCCGTCAGCGTAAGACCGGTCCTCGCCCACTTCAACGGCAATTCAATCCCCGGCCGTCAACGTAAGACCGGTCCTCGCCCACTCAACGGCGACTCAAGAAGGAGCCAACACCTCCCAGTACGAATATCAAGGCACGAGACGCCTCCAAAACGCCCGACGGCAATTCAAGAAGGAGCCAACACCTCCCAAGATTTAATATCAAGGCACGAGACGCCTCCAAAATGCCCGACGGCAATTCAAGAAGGAGCCAACACCTCCCAGTACGAATATCAAGGCACAAGACGCCTCCAAAACGCTCAACGACAACTCAACCACTGGCCCTCAAAAGAGGTCCGAAGTCATCTTCCCAACAGAAAAGGGCCCCTACAAGGTCATGCATCCCCAGCAATTCAAGCACCGGCCATCAAAGTAAGCCCGAGCTCCTCCCCAACAAGTCAAAGGGAAGTCATACAAGACTGCATATCCCCAGCACCGACCATCATCCTTGCCCACTCAACGGCAAAACAAGCACAAGAAGGAGCCAACACCTCCGAGTACAAGTCCCAAGGCACGAAGCGCCTCCAAAATGCCAAATGGTGAAGCAATCACCGGCCGTCATCCTTGCCCACTTCAACGGCAACGCAAGTGTTGGTCCCAAAGGTGCAACAAGAGTATGAAAACAGCTAGAGGGGGGGGTGAATAGCTGTATAAAAATTTCTACTCTTTTTGAAAATTCAACCTTGGCTTACTTGAGCTGAAAGTGTGGTCAAGTAAAAACCAACTTTCAAGCTTAGTAAAATGCACAGCGGAAGTTTTCTAAGTGCAAAACTTAGTATTGAAAAATAGTGTGGTCGACCGCAAAAGTGAAAGTGTGGTCGACCGCGAGGTTGAAAATGGCTTAGGCAGATTAGTAAGTATAAAAGCTTAGTTGTTGAAAGATAGTGTGGTCGACCGCAAAAGTGAAAGTGTGGTTGACCGCAAAGTTGAAAATAAGCTTAGGCAGATTTGTACTATAAACACAATTCAATATGAAGTTGGATGCAAGTGAAGATCAAACACATGTAACAATATGAAAACTTATGAACTTGAAATGTAAAGTGCAGAAAGTAAATGACACGATATTTGGAGAGGTTCAATCGTTAAAGATCTACGTCCTCTACCAAGATGGTTAGTCTTGGATTTTCTAAGGGAGATAGTATATTTGATTTGAGTAGCTGTTACAAGGAATACAAAGTGAGAATCAAACAATCTCAAATCTAACTATCTTTTTCTATGAAGCAAATCCTAGACAATAACCAGTGTATGTGTGTGTGTGCAAGATTCAAGAGCTCTTTATAATATAAATGATAGAGCTTGATGAATCTGGAGTGGTTACAAGGCTTGAGAGATTTCTGGGTAAGTGATATTCTTGAAAGCTTTGAAGATGAAGAAGTGTTTGAAGATTCAAAGGATTCTGGAGATTTTGAGCTTCAACACTTCTTGATGATTATAACGACGTCTCCAGTAAATCTCTGGCTCTCTAGCTATCTGGCACTCTTGTATGTGTTCGTGTCTATATGTGTATCTCTTCAGGCTTGATCACAAGGTTTATTTATAGTCTTGGAAATAAAGTAGCCGTTGGAATTTCGTGTTGGACAAGCTTCAAGGACAATGTGCTGTTGATGTATAATTGGAGCACGTGTCCTTTGTGTCTCTATGTTGCAGAGTTAGTGGCCCGTTGGAATTTTGTGTTGAGCAAGCTTCAAGGACAATGTGCTGTTGATGTCTAATTGGAGCACGTGTCCTTGTAGTCTCCATGTTGCAGAGCTAGTGGCAAGGTGGTGTACTGGCGTGTCCTTTGTACGAAATAACCCAAATTGCCACCAATTTGAATTTTGGAGCAAATTCGCAAAGGTAAATTTCTACGAGTTAACTCTGAGTTGTGATCAGAATTAAATTCTCAATCTTGATGAAGTGCGGTCTAGCAAGCCATGCGGTCTGGAATGTGATGCGGTCTGCCATGGTCTGTGGTTTGCACTGAGGTTTACCTTGTGGTCCATTATACCAACATCAAAATCTTCAAGCACAGAGCTGTGGTAACATTGTATTTTGTGGACAATGATTATCTTGGGCCAAAATTCAATACCACGATCAAAACAATTTATTTGCGGTCCAAATAAATATTTTGTGGTCAAATAAATTCCATGTGGAAAATACATATTCCATGCACTTAAAATAATTCCATGCGGTCCAAAATATTTAATACTTTGTTGTTCCATGCGGTCCAAGCAATTCCATGATTAATACATTGTATTGTGGTCAATACTTTGTTTGAACCCAAAAACAATTCTATGTGGTCAAGGATGCTCCATGCGGTCAATACATCTTTGTGGTCCAAAAAGTATTCTTTAAGTCAATACTTCATTAGAGCCCAAAACTATTATTAAAGAAATTCCATGCGGTCAACCGTATTATGCTTGCGGTCAACCGGATTTGTCAAACCAAAAATTGTGCCATGCGGTCCAAGCAATGTTCCATGCGGTCAATACTTCCTTGTGCACCAAAAATAATACTTTGTTTATTTAAATCATTTTTTGTGCTTTTTGATTTAAAACAATATTTTTGGAGACGAACCAATCTTGTGGTGACCTCATTTTTAGGCAATATTTTAATATTGATTTTTGACTTTTGCCTTCTAATTTTTAAAGAGCCATCTTTTTCAAGCCTAAATAACTAAACTATAAAAATGGACTTAACTAAAATTGAAGTTGTAAAACTTCATACATAATGTCCTATAGTCCATATAAAATAAAAATAAATTAGGTGATGGTATCAATCAAATCAAGTAATAGGAGGGGTTTATAATAAGCATACCCAACAATCTCCCCCTATTTGATTGAGACCATTACCTACTATGACAAAGGCTAATTCATTGTACTTGGTAAAAACATGTCCAAATAATTTAAGAATGGTAAATCATGTCCCAAGTCAATGCACACACTTAAGCCTAAGTCATAGATTTCTAACTTCCTATAAAGATAAAAGAATTTCATATTGGGAAGTAAGAAATAATCATTTAGTGCATTCAATGATGTTAACATGAAGTGCATGAATGCATTTAAACTAAATGTATGAAACATGCATAAGTATGAGATGTGCAAGATAAGCTATATGCATGAGTTATAAAATAATGCAATCATTATTCCACAAACAAGTAGTTTGAATGAATAAAGTTTTCAAAATCCATAATGATGCATTTTAGAATTTAGAGATTAAAAAAAATTGTAGCTTACGAAGTCTTACGAAGTTGGCTTGTGCTTGTCATTCAATGACATGATATTCTTCACAGCCTTTGTTTTGTGAATACTCTCTCCCCCTTAATGGTATCAATCAATAGGGAGGGTAGAGAGTTCACTTCCCTTGAACGTTTTTAGCATAACTCTTGCAAGGGCATTTTGAGTCAGATCTCTTCTATCAATCACTCAGTCGTGAATGAAGTGGCTTATATTCTGATGTCTTGAGAGATACGGTTGAACGTGACCTTTAATGAGCCAAGCGGTTCACCGTATTGAAGGCTTCTATAAAGCCTAGAAATTATTCAGAGGCTCATACAGTCCAATCTTATGCACGCGGTCAACTAGAGAATTGATAAAACATTTTGGCATGCTAAAGGACTAGTGCGGTCGACCGTGATTAGGATTTGGCTTGATGCGGTCGACCATGATGAATGGAATGGGCCATTCTTATTGACCTGTCTTTGAGCATGAACTTAAAACACACAATTGTTAGTTTAAACAAATATGGACAAGTTTTACTTGAGTTCTAACATACCCATTTCTCCTCTTAAGAACACGAATCTCTTGGAGTCTAGAGCTTTGGTAAGAATATCTGCAATTTGATTGTCAGTACCAATATGCTCTAAATGAATGTTACCTTTTTCAACATGATCCTTGAGAAAGTGATATTTGATATCGATGTGTTTGGTTTTAGAGTGCATAACAGGGTTGTTTGATACTGCAATGGCTGATGTATTGTCACAATAGATTGGACAATTTCCTTCATGAATGCCATAGTCAACTAGTTGTTGCTTCATCCACGATTCGACAATGAAAGCAGCCTCCCAAACAAGATGTATTCAGCCTCCGTTGTTGAGAGTACACCGAAGCTTGTTTCTTGCGGCCCATGAAACAAGTCGATTTCCAAGGAAATGACAAGTTCCACCGGTGCTCTTCCTGATCAATTGTGCAGCCGCATAATCTGCATCCGAGAAACCCGTAAGATCAAAAGATGGTTCTTTGGAATACCAAAGTCCAAGGTTAATAGTCCCGGATAGATAACGAATAATACGTTTCACAGCCTATAAGGTGTGCTTCTCTAGGGTCTCTGCTTGGTAGCGAGCACAGACACAAACACTAAACATAATATCGGGTCTACTAGCAGTCAAGTAAAGTAATGAGCCGATCATACCTCGATACAAAGTTTGATCAACTTTCTTAACTTTCAAATCTTTGTCTAGCTTGTTACCCGTAGCCATTGGAGTGTCGTATGCTTTTGCATTGTCTAGTCCAAATTTCTTGATTAAGTCTTTAGTGTATTTTGCTTGGTTAAGGAAGATGCCATCATCACATTGTTTGATTTGGAGCCCAAGGAAGAAAGTGAGTTCTCCCATCATGCTCATCTCAAATTTGCTTTTCATGAGCTTCTCAAAACGCTTACACAAAATTTCATTAGTAGAGCCAAAAATGATATCATCAACATATATTTGAACAAGTAGTGTATGATCATTATATTTGGCAATGAAAAGAGTTGTGTCGATTTTACCTCGTTTGAAGCCCTTTTCTAAAAGAAATTTAGATAGAGTATCATACCATGCTCTTGGAGCTTGTTTGAGTCCATACAAAGCTTTTTGGAGTTTGTAGACATGATCAGGATGTTTGTTGTCTTCAAATCCAGGAGGTTGTGCAACATAGACTGTCTCTTGAAGTTCACCGTTGAGAAATGCGCTCTTTACATCCATTTGATAAAGCTTGAATCTTTTGAAGGAGGCATAAGCTAAGAAAATTCTTATGGCTTCAAGTCTTGCAACGGGAGCGAAGGTTTCGTCGTAATCAATTCCTTCTTCTTGTCTATATCCTTGTGCAACCAACCTTGCTTTGTTTCTTGTTATGCTTCCATTCTCATCCATCTTGTTTCTAAACACCCATTTTGTACCAATTACTCCTTGATCCTTTGGTCTTGGAACTAAAGTCCAAACTTTACATCTTTCGAATTGGTTGAGCTCTTCTTGCATGGCCACAACCCAACTTGAATCTTGGAGTGCTTCATCAACTTTCTTTGGTTCAATTTGAGATATGAATGAAGTGTATTCATCATAGTGAGAACTCCTTGTTTGAACCCCGGAGAACAAATCACCAATGACATTGTTAATTGGGTGATCTCTAACCTCATGAATTTACGGAGGTAAGTCTGGTTGAGTTGTTTGTTGTTGAAGATCTTCAATAGGTACATCATTTGAGCCATCAAAATAAGTGAGTTGAGGAATAGGCTCAATGGAATTTATGGGGTCGATTCAACCGCATCATCTTCGAATGAACATCTTCGGTAGGGAACTTCTCGATGTTGGATTTGAAAAATTTGGTGCGGTTGAAGTTGATGGATTTCCTTGAGTTGAGTGATTTTCTCGAACTAGGTGCATTTTGAGGAGGGTTACCTGTCTCATTAGGCTCAGCAAAATCATCAGCAACATTTGGAGCCAAATGTGGCTCAAGGAGAGAATGTTCATCAAACGTAACATGAACAGATTCTACTATCTTTAAACTATTTTTATTAAAAACACGAAAAGCTTTAGAGTGTTTGGCATACCCAACAAAAATACCTTCATCTGCTTTAGGAGCGAATTTACCTCGATGCTCTTTTCCATTATATAGAATAAAGCATTTGCATCCAAATATTTTGAAGAAGGCTATGTTGGGGGTTCTTCCTCTCCAAAGTTCATATGGAGTTTTGTTGTAGGTCTTGTTGATGAGAGATCTATTTTGAGTGAAGCAAGCTGTGTTGGTAGCTTCTGCCCAAAAGTATTGTGGTAGCTTGGCTTCAGCGAGCATTGTTTTACCAGCCTCGATCAACGTTCTATTCTTTCTTTCCACAACTCCATTTTGTTGTGGAACTCCAGCAGCAGAGAAGTTATGGTCAATACCATGGTCGTCACAGTACTGAGCTACACCGTTATTTTTGAATTCAGTTCCATGATCTGATCTAACACTAACGATGTCATCCTCTTTTTGTGTTTGGAGCTGTCTAAAGAGAGAGGTCAAAATATCATAACAATCATCTTTGGAGATCATCATTTCGACCCATGTATATCGTGAGTAATCATCCACCACAACTAAAGTGTATTTGCTTCCTCCAATGCTTGCGATGGTGACAGTCCAAACATATCGATGTGGAGTAGTTGCAAACATCTTGAAGTTGAAGGCACGGTCTTGCTTGGAGAAAGATGCCTTGGGTTGTTTGCCAAGTTGACATGCAAAGACACTTCTTATCGTGGTGATCGGCCTACTTTTGGGTAGACCACGAACTAGACTTTCTCTTCCAATCTTAGATAGATACTTGAAGTTCAAATGACTAAGTCTTTTGTGCCACAACCAACTATTTTCACTCACACTTTTTGCTACAAAACAAAGATTAGTAAGATTGCAAGCAGAATTAAAATCGATAATGTAAACATTACTCTTACGAATCCCTTTGAGCAAAGTGACTCCGGATGTGCCATCTTTGATAAAGCAATTTGCCGAAGTAAAGTTGCAGTGCAATCCTTTGTCACAAAATTGAGATATGGAGAGAAGATTATGCTTGAGTCCTTTGACTAGAGATACTTCTTTTATAGTTAGATTTCCTTTTCGAATGACTCCATATCCAATCGTCTTTCCTTTGTTGTTATCCCCAAACGTTATCGATGGACCATTTTCTTCACGGACATCTTCCAAGAATGTGATATCTCCGGTCATATGTCTTGAACGACCACTTTGTCGAGATACCATTCATTTGAATTTGCCTTGGAAGATCCGGCCATGAAGCAGAGGACCTGAAAAATAAACATTTAAGCACGAGGTCCCCTTTATTCTTTTGGGTCCTGGGGTTAGCACCTTTTAACAACCCACACTTGTTTGACCGAAGGCGGATTATGTCTTCGAGCATTAGGTGTGAATCTTAAAAGGCATTCAAGAAATGAGTGACCATAACCATCACACACAGAACAATGATGAAAACTACAAGTATCATGTGTTTTTACTAACTCTTTACTTTTCTTAAGAGTTGCATGCTGTTTGGGAGCAGTGGTTTTAGCTTTGACAAAGGGAACTGGCTCTGGCTTGACTACGTATTTTCTAGGAGCATTCTTCTTGCTTTTAAAGGCACGAGGAATGGTCGAAGAAGAAGGGCGGTCAGCCTTGCAGTTGCCAGCACCACCAATTCCACCAGAGATGGTTGGAGAAGGGATGCGGCCAACTCCATAAGCCATGTTCTCCGAATCATCAATCTCAGAATCCTTTTCTTTTATCTGAGAGTCCTTCCTATACTTTGGGTAGACATAATTGAAATTATGTTGTCCTTTACCCTTAGGATTAGCATGCTTCCTCTTAGGAATTTCATTAGTTAGTTTTGAAATCTCCTCATCCTTTTCACTATCGGATGCACACTTCTCTTCTTCACCGGATCCAAAACCTATACCCTCCTTAATTCCATTGGAAATTTGGGAGTCTATGATTTGATCCGAGGTGGATTTTGACTTGTTCCACCTATCAATAATCTTTTGAAGATCGTTGATTTGAGTAACCAGGTCATCATTGCGAAGTTGAAGCGCAAAGAACCTTAGTTTCAAGAATGAGGTTTTGATTTTCAAGAGGAGTCATACTTTTGATTTGGCCCTTAAGATTTGAAATTTCGGACCTCATCACGGTTTTCTCCGTCTTGAGTTGAGAAATTTCATCGGTTGCTAGTGATAGAGCTTTCTTAACATTTTCAAACCTTTGGATCATCACTTCACCTTTTTAAACATCTCTTCTTGATCCATGGGGAAATCTCCTTAGCCCTTTTGAAACTTTTGGAGTTGATTTAGCTTTTGAAGATGTTTCATTTTTGGATGGAAAGATGGGGCGAGAAAATGAACAATTTCCAATCTTGGTGCTTGGAGTGAGGTCAAAATTGCTATAGTCCACACCGCTAGCCACAAGCTTGGTTTTCCTTGAAATCACCTCATTCCTCTTTTTGAGCGACTCATCGTGAACTTCATCTTCGAGTCACTAGAAGCATCCTCAAAGAATGAGGCAGATTTACCTCTTCGGTACTCTCATCGCTGTCTTCATCGAATCGCCTCGATCCAAGTTGCAAGTTCTTTAGAATTCTCATCTTCTTCAAAGAACCATTCCCTTTCGTTGAGAAAACTTCGAAGGGAAAGTTTTCTTTTCAAATACTCATATTTGGGTTGAGGACATTCTGAAGCAAAATGACCCGGCTTTCTACAATTGTAGCAAACAAGGTCACTCCTTTTCTTTGAGTCACTCACCCTTGAAGATGTTCTGGATATTTGCTTTTTGAAAACGGTTTTGAATTTTTACGAAATTTTTGAAAACGTTTTACAAACATGGCAAAGTCCTCATCATCCATATCGATGAGAGAAGAAGTTGAAATACTAGGATCTGAGGTAGGCTTTGAGGGTTTCTCCACATGATCAACAACAGACATAGAAAGTGATTTTCCCTTTCCCTCGACTTCTTCAATATGTTGTAATTTCAACTCATAAACTTTAAGGTTTGCATATAAATTACTAAGAGTCCATGTATTTAATTGTTTTGAATCTTCGAGGGAAGTTGCTTTGTGCATCCATTTGGATCCCAGAGCAGAAAGGAATGTCATGTTAATTTCTTTATCAGTTAGAACTTTACCTAGAGATAAGCAAGCATTTACTACCTCAACATAGCGATCGTAGGTTTGACGTAGAGATTCATTGGGTAGTCTGTTGAAGCTGCCGTATCTCCTTTCAATTTCAAATTTCTTTCTTTCCTTGCATTGATCATCACCTTCGAGATAGTTTTCAATAGAGTCCCACATCTCCTTTGCGATCTTGCATTTGAGTACCTTCTGATAGGTTGAAGTGGGTAATGTTCCGGAAATGATATGTCTGGCTTTGCTATCTAATGCAACATACTTTCTTTCTTCGTCAGTCCATTCTGTCTTCAGCTTTTTGACTTCAGGAACTTCGGTATTGGTAGTTGCATCAGTATTGGCTTTCATTGGAACAAAAGGTCCATCGTTGATACAATCAACTAGCCTTTCATCTATTGACTCTAAATGAATTAGCATTCGAGCTTTCCAGATATCGAAGTGATCTTCATCCAACATAGGAATGTGTGAATAGTTAATCGTTGCCATAGCTTTTGAAGTTGCCATGATGAATCGGCACCCAAGCTGTTAAGCTTGAAAAACAGAGAATAGTTTTATAAAGGTGTTTAGCTCTGATACCACTTGTTGGTCCCAAAGGTGCAACAAGAGTATGAAAACAGCTAGAGGGGGGGGGGTGAATAGCTGTATAAAAATTTCTACTCTTTTTGAAAATTCAACCTTGGCTTACTTGAGCTGAAAGTGTGGTCAAGTAAAAACCAACTTTCAAGCTTAGTAAAATGCACAATGGAAGTTTTCTAAGTGCAAAACTTAGTATTGAAAAATAGTGTGGTCGACCGCAAAGTGAAAGTGTGGTCGACCGCGAGGTTGAAAATGGCTTAGGCGGATTAGTAAGTATAAAAGCTTAGTTGTTGAAAGATAGTGTGGTCGACCGCAAAAGTGAAAGTGTGGTTGACCGCAAAGTTGAAAATAAGCTTAGGCATTTGTACTATAAACACAATTCAATATGAAGTTGGATGCAAGTGAAGATCAAACACATGTAACAATATGAAAACTTATGAACTTGAAATGTAAAGTGCAGAAAGTAAATGACACGATATTTGGAGAGGTTCAATCGTTAAAGATCTACGTCCTCTACCAAGATGGTTAGTCTTGGATTTTCTAAGGGAGATAGTATATTTGATTTGAGTAGCTGTTACAAGGAATACAAAGTGAGAATCAAACAATCTCAAATCTAACTATCTTTTTCTATGAAGCAAATCCTAGACAATAACCAGTGTATGTGTGTGTGTGCAAGATTCAAGAGCTCTTTATAATATAAATGATAGAGCTTGATGAATCTGGAGTGGTTACAAGGCTTGAGAGATTTACGGGTAAGTGATATTCTTGAAAGCTTTGAAGATGAAGAAGTGTTTGAAGATTCAAAGGATTACGGAGATTTTGAGCTTCAACACTTCTTGATGATTATAACGACGTCTCAAAGAAATCTCTGGCTCTCTAGCTATCTCGGCACTCTTGTATGTGTTCGTGTCTATATGTGTATCTCTTCGTGCTTGATCACAAGGTTTATTTATAGTCTTGGAAATAAAGTAGCCGTTGGAATTTCGTGTTGGACAAGCTTCAAGGACAATGTGCTGTTGATGTATAATTGGAGCACGTGTCCTTTGTGTCTCTATGTTGCAGAGTTAGTGGCCCGTTGGAATTTTGTGTTGAGCAAGCTTCAAGGACAATGTGCTGTTGATGTCTAATTGGAGCACGTGTCCTTGTAGTCTCCATGTTGCAGAGCTAGTGGCAAGGTGGTGTACTGGCGTGTCCTTTGTACGAAATAACCCAGCTGTCACCAATTTGAATTTTGGAGCAAATTCTGCAAAGGTAAATTTCTCTGAGTTGTGATCAGAATTAAATTCTCAATCTTGATGAAGTGCGGTCTGGCAAGCCATGCGGTCTGGAATGTGATGCGGTCTGCCATGGTCTGTGGTTTGCACTGAGGTTTACCTTGTGGTCCATTATACCAACATCAAAATCTTCAAGCACAGAGCTGTGGTAACATTGTATTTTGTGGACAATGATTATCTTGGGCCAAAATTCAATACCACGATCAAAACAATTTATTTGCGGTCCAAATAAATATTTTGTGGTCAAATAAATTCCATGTGGAAAATACATATTCCATGCACTTAAAATAATTCCATGCGGTCCAAAATATTTAATACTTTGTTGTTCCATGCGGTCCAAGCAATTCCATGATTAATACATTGTATTGTGGTCAATACTTTGTTTGAACCCAAAAACAATTCTATGTGGTCAAGGATGCTCCATGCGGTCAATACATCTTTGTGGTCCAAAAAGTATTCTTTAAGTCAATACTTCATTAGAGCCCAAAACTATTATTAAAGAAATTCCATGCGGTCAACCGTATTATGCTTGCGGTCAACCGGATTTGTCAAACCAAAAATTGTGCCATGCGGTCCAAGCAATGTTCCATGCGGTCAATACTTCCTTGTGCACCAAAAATAATACTTTGTTTATTTAAATCATTTTTTGTGCTTTTTGATTTAAAACAATATTTTTGGAGACGAACCAATCTTGTGGTGACCTCATTTTTAGGCAATATTTTAATATTGATTTTTGACTTTTGCCTTCTAATTTTTAAAGAGCCATCTTTTTCAAGCCTAAATAACTAAACTATAAAAATGGACTTAACTAAAATTGAAGTTGTAAAACTTCATACATAATGTCCTATAGTCCATATAAAATAAAAATAAATTAGGTGATGGTATCAATCAAATCAAGTAATAGGAGGGGTTTATAATAAGCATACCCAACAGCAAGCACCGGCCATCAAAGTAAGCCCGAGCTCCTCCCCCAACAAGTCAAAGGGAAGTCATACAAGACTGCATATCCCCAGCACCGACCATCATCCTTACCCACTCAACGGAAAAACAAGCACAAGAAGGAGCCAACACCTCCGAGTACAAGTCCCAAGGCACGAAGCGCCTCCAAAATGCCAAATGGTGAAGCAATCACCGGCCGTCATCCTTGCCCACTTCAACGGCAACGCAAGCACCGGCAGTCATCGTAAGTCCAACCTTCTACTCAACATGCAAAAACACAAAGGCATCTACGCCTCTCGCAATCAAAGCACAAGGTAGCCATGCCTCCACAACTGCGGCTAGAAGACGATTCAAAGTCCTCGCGCATAACATCAACTGCGGCTAGAAGACGATTCAAAGTCCTCGCGCATAACATCAACTGCGGCTAGAAGACGATTCAAAGTCCTCGCGCATAACATCAATTGCGGCTAGAAGACGATTCAAAGTCCTCGCGCATAACATCAATTGCGGCTAGAAGACGATTCAAAGTCCTCGCGCATAACATCAACTGCGGCTAGAAGACGATTCAAGTCCTCACGCATGACATCAAACCTCAGCCAGAAGACGATTCGAAGTCCTCAAACATGGCGCAACCGCAATCAGATTAGGAAGACCGTATAAACCACTCGGAAGGCTTTAAACCACTCGGTCCGGAAGACCGTATAAACCTCCCAAATCACTATCTCCGGCCCGGAAGGCCTTAAACCACCCGATTAGGAAAATCGTAAAATTTCCATCCCAGGACACCACCACGTCCTCACAATTGACCTCGGCGGTCACCACATTTCAGACACCACCACGTCTACCACCGACCTCGGCGGTCACACAACACTTCGTGGCACCACCACGCCCGCACTCACGGTGCACGACCTCTCGAACTACGACTGTGCTTGATTCCCGCCAGGGATACGTAGGAATCCTATCACAGGTCCGGCCATCGACCCATGCAGCCACCCAGACACCACCACGTCTCACCACCGACCTTGGCGGCCACACGACACTTCGTGGCACCACCACGCCCGCATTCACAAAACACTCACCCCACACCCGAACTACGACCGGGCTTGATTCCCGCCAGGGGATACGTAGGAATCCTATCGCGGGGTCCAAATCTTACCGACCTATGCGGTCACACAATAGGACACCACCACGTCCTCACACCGACCTCCCTGGCCACTTTATCTCCCATGCACGCGATCCAGATTAGGACCCTTATCTTATCGGCGACCCCACTTCTTTCATAAGTGACGTCGTCGAGGGGCTTCGTAAGTACCCCAATCTGGATCACACCCTTTCAAATACAGGAAGCACCGCAGACTCATCAACGCAGCCTCGACGACCCCTCTCACTCAAAACCCTCTCTAAACCCCCAAACCAAACCAAGTGGAGGAGCCTTTCTCTGGGATAAAAAGGGACAAAAGGACCTTTTGGGAATTTTCGAAAATTGGAAAAGCAATAATGGTCCGTACGGACCTCTTTGCTTTAATAATTACCGAATCCTCTTAAAGTCCACAATATTCCTCAAATCCCGGGGAAAATGATTACCCTATCAGAGTTGGTCCGTACGGACCTCTTTGCATGTCAACTTGGTCCGTACTGGACCTTATTGCATAGGGAACATCATAATTGCAAATATTCCTCCATCATCACGCATTCCCTCAAATCGAGGAAAACCAAAAGTCCGGATTACCGGGGAGGTCCGTACGGACCTTCTTGCACCTAATACGGCACTATAAATAGAGGGCTCCCCCTCCTCATTTTCACACACCTCCCACTTCTCTCTTCCTCCCTAGGCCTTCTGGCTTCCCCTCTAAGTCCTTCCAAGGCATTCCCGGCCCCTTTCGGATCCTTCCGAGGCCTTCCGAGCCCCCTCGTGGTGCTCCGAAGCCTCCCCGAGCGCTCCCGCGACGCTCCGCGTTGCCCGAGGCACTCTCGAGGTACTCGAGGCCCTCGTGGTACTCAGAGGCCTTGCACAGTCTTTCCACGGTGTCCCGCTCTTTCCGAGTCAAACCGACGATCCCAAACCACGCCGAAACTCGCCCGAGTGACTCTTGCCACCACAACGCACGCCGAACCTCTCGCCCGAGTGATCCCGACGATCCCCACGCACGCCGAACCTGCGCCCGAACACGGCCTGCAACATCAACTCACGCAGAAACTCGTCCACAGACAACCGGCCCTCCCGAAGCAATCCAGGATCCATGCAGGAACGCTACTCCGACCTCAAACACTATTCCCCAGCGGAAGACAGACACGAACCAACATTGGTAAGGCTTACTTCCATTACTATTTCAATACATTTCTATACATAGAATACAATGTAGACATCCGATACAACATGCATTTTTAAAAGCACACACACACACAACATTTAAAGGATATTAGGGGTATCCGAAAGACTCGTTTTACGAGGCGACTCGGGTGAGCTCTAATATTCTAATATTCTCTTCCCGAGGAGTCATCTGACCTCCGAACTCAAAATCTCATCACACAAAAACAGTTTAAAATTATCTTTAAACTGATGCCCTTTTTCAATGTTTTGGGCTTAATAAAAACGGCGTGGCGACTCTACAAATGCGAAAACAAAATGGCGAGACAAAACCGCTCCAACGTGAAAGATGCCAGATGCCGGGGCGCGAGCCTCTCGGATCCGGGTAATTTCACCTGTGCATCCTGCTGCGGGAAGAACTGATAAAAGGGCTGCTGCCTCGGAGCTCCCGAAGACGTCCCGGCATCCATGCTATGCCGCCCCCTCAAAGGTCCCTCCTGCTGTGGCTCCGGCTCGACTCTCGATGGAGGACCGTCTACAGAATGCCTCGAAGGCATAGGCTCGTACGCCGGCACGCGTCGGGAAGACCGGCAAGACAACTTCGACGCCATCTTCTTCGCAAACGACCTCATCGCCACATAACGGCGAGTCAGCATATCATAGGCTCTCCCCGGGACCTGCACAAGCAAGCGACCAGAAACGCTCGGCAATACGGTTATACTCAACAACAAAAAGAAAAATGCGTAAAAGATGCCAAGATGGAAAAGAGTAAGCACACTCGGCGATCTGTCGGGATCCGCTCGGTATGCGGCGGGGGCACAGCTCGAAAGCGGGTACGGACACCCTCCTCCTCGATCCGTCCCCACGAACATACGTGAAATCCGGCCCCGGCCAGGAACCACAGGGGGAACTGCGGGCCGGCCTCTCTCTCCCTCGCCAATACTTGCGGCGTCCTCGGCTTCCTCCTCACGAAGGCCCCATACTCCTCTCCATACAAAATAAACTCCTCGGCACCCACACCGCCAAGGTACCTCTCAAAATCCAATACATCCATATCCCGAGAATCAAGCATCCCAGGTTGGTCCGTACGGACCTTCTTTCAAGGGAGTGCGAAATTACTTTCCTGCCCTTATAATCTTTGCCCCTGGCTGTCCTAAGGCCTTTTTCAGCAAATCCAAGTGCAGAATGGTCCCTAACCCTTCAACGCAAGCACCGGCAGTCAGTGTAAGCCCGAACTTCGCCCACTCAACGGCAACGCAAGCACCGGCGGTCGGTGTAAGCCGAACTTCGCCCGCTCCAACGGCAACGCAAGCAGGCGGTCGGTGTAAGCCCGAACCGCCCGCTCCAACGGCAACGCAAGCACCGGCGGTCGGTGTAAGCCGAACTTCGCCCGCTCCAACGGCAACGCAAGCACCGGCGGTCGGTATAAGCCCGAACTTCGCCCGCTCCAGCGGCAACGCAAGCACCGGCAGTCAGTGTAAGCCCGAACTTCACCCACTCCAACGGCAACGCAAGCACCGGCCGTCAATGTAAGACCGGACCTCGCCCACTCCAACGGCAACGCAAGCACCGGCCGTTAATGTAGGCCGGACCTCGCCCGCTCCAACGGCAACGCAAGCACGGCGGTCGGTGTAAGCCGAACCTCGCCCACTCAACGGCAATTCAAGAAGGAGCCAACACCTCCCAGCACAAATATCAAGGCACGAGATGCCTCCAAAATGCTCAACGGCAACTCAAGCACCGGCCCTCAAAACAGTCCGAAGACACTTTCCCAGAAAAGGCCCTACAAGGTCACGCATTCCAGCCAATTCAAACACCGGCCATCAAAGTAAGCCCGAGCTCCTCCCAACAAGCCAAAGGGAAGTCATACAAGACTACATATCCCCAGCACCGGCCATCATCCTTGCCCACTCAACGGCAAAACAAGCGCAAGAAGGAGCCAACACCTCCGAGTACAAATCCCAAGGCACGAAACGCCTCCAAAACACCAAATGGTGAAGCAAACACCGGCCATCAAAGTAAGCCCGAGCTTCTTCCCCAGCAAGTAACAAAAAAGGGAATCCTTGCAAGCCCCTACAAGGCCACGATAAATCCCCAACGGATGAACACAGCAGGCCATCGTAAGTCCAACCTTCTCCCCGACATACAAAGCACGAGGCATCTAAACCTCTCAAAGCTCAAGGCGGCCATACCTCCACAACCGCGAAAGACGATTCAAAGTCCCCACACATGGCAAACCACAGCCAGAAGACGATTCAAAGTCCTCACGCATGGCAAACCACAGCCAGAAGACGATTCAAGTCCTCACGCATGGCAAACCGCAGCCAGAAGACGATTAAAAGTCCTCACGCATGGCAAACCACAGCCAGAAGACGATTCAAGTCCTCACGCATGGCAAACCGCAGCCAGAAGACGATTCAAAGTCCTCACGCATGGCAAACCACAGCCAGAAGACGATTCAAAGTCCTCACGCATGGCAAACCGCAGCCAGAAGATGATTCAAAGTCCTCACGCATGGCAAACCGCAGCCAGAAGACGATTCAAAGTCCTCACGCATGGCAAACTGCAACCAGAAGACGACTCAAGTCTTCACACTACCTCCAGCCCGGAAGGCTTTAAACCACTCGGTCCGGAAGACCGTATAAACCTCCACCATCACTACCTCCAGCCCGGAAGGCTTTAAACCACTCGGTCCGGAAGACCGTATAAACCTCCACCATCACTACCTCCAGCCCGGAAGGCTTTAAACCACTCGGTCCGGAAGACCGTATAAACCTCCCAAATCACTATCTCCAGCCCGGAAGGCCTTAAACCACCCGATTAGGAAAATCGTAAAATTTCCATCCCAGGACACCACCACGTCCTCACAATTTGACCTCGGAGGTCACCACATCTTAGGACACCACCACGTCCTTACCACTGACCTCGGCGGTCACACAACACTTCAGGGCACCACCACGCCCGCACTCGCGATTCATGACCTCGAACTACGACCGGGCTTGATTCCCGGGGATACGTAGGAATCCTATCACAGGGTCCAGCCATCGACCGATGCGGTCACCCAGGACACCACCACGTCCTTACCACTGACCTCGGCGGTCACACGATACTTCAGGGCACCATCACGCCCGCATACACTCACAATTTCGCGACCTCTGAACTACGACCAGGCTTGATTCCCGCCAGGGATACGTAGGAATCCTATCACAGGGTCCAGCCATCGACCTATGCGGTCACCCAGGACACCACCACGTCCTTACCACTGACCTCGGCGGTCACACGACACTTCAGTGGCACCACCACGCCCGCATTCACAAAACACTCACCCCACACCGAACTACGACCAGGGCTTGATTCCCGCCGGGGATACGTAGGAATCCTATCGCGGGGTCCGGCCTGCCGACCTATGCGGTCACACAATAGGACACCACCACGTCCTCACACCGACCTCCCCCGATCACTTTATCTCCCATGCACGCGATCCAGATTAGGACCCTTATCTTATCGGCGACCCCACTTCTTTCATAAGTGACGTCGTCGAGGGCTTCGTAAGTACCCCAATCTGGATCACCCCTTTCAAGCACACGGGAAACACCGCGAGACTCATCAACGCAGTCTCGACGACCTCTGGCACTCAAAACCCTCTCAAAACCCCCAGCCAAACCAAGGGAGGGGCCTTTCTGGGAAAAAAAGGGACAAAAGGACCTTTTGAGAATTTTCAGGAAATTGGAAAAGCACACATGGTCCGTACGGACCTCTTTGCTTTAATAATTACTGAATCCTCTTAAAGTCCACAATATTCCCTCAAATCCCGGGGAAAATGATTACCCTCCTGCAGAGTTGGTCCGTACGGACCTCTTTGCATGTCAAGTTGGTCCGTACGGACCTTATTGCTCAGGGAACATCATAATTGCAGAATATTCACCATCATCACAGATTCCCTCAAATCGAGGAAAACCAAAAGTCTGAATTACCAGGGAGGTCCGTACGGACCTTCTTGCACCAAATATGGCACTATAAATAGAGGGCTCCCCCTCCTCATTTTCACACACCTCCCACTTCTCTCTTCCTCCCTAGGCCTTCTGGCTTCCCCTCTAAGTCCTCTCGAGGCACTCCCGGCCCCTTTCGGATCCTTAGAGGCCTTCCGAGCTCCACTTGTGGTGCTCAGAAGCCTCCCCGAGCGCTCCCGCGACGCTCCCGCGTTGCCCCGAGGCACTCTCGAGGTACTACGAGGCCCCTCGTGGTACTCCGAGGCCTTGCACAGTCTTTCCACGGTGTCCCGGCTCTTTCAGAGTCAAGCGGCGATCCCAAACCACGCCGAAACTGCGCCCGAGTGACTCCTGCCACCCCAACGCACGCCGAACCTGCGCAGAGTGATCCACTGTGATCCCCACGCACGCCGAACCTGCGCCCGAACGCAGCGGCTGCAACATCAACTCACGCCGAAACTACGTCGCGACAACCGGCCCTCCCAAAGCAATCCCGATCCATACCGGAACGCTACTCCGACCTCAAACACTATTCCTCAGCGGAAGACAGACACAAACCAACATTGGTAAGGCTTTCTTCCATTACTATTTCACTACATTTCAATACGTAGTGTACAATGTAGACATCCGACACAGCATGCATTTTTAAAAAGCACACACACACACAACATTTTAAAGGATATTAGGGGTATCCGAAAGACTCGTTTTACGAGGCGACTCGGAGTGAGCTCTAATATTCTAATATTCTCTTCCCGAGGAGTCATCGACCTCAGAACTCAAAATCTCATCACACAAAAACAGCTTTAAAATTATCTTTAAGCGATGCCCTTTTCAATGTTTTGGGCTTAATAAAAACGGCGTGGCGACTCTACAAATGCGAAAACAAACGGCGAGACACCTCCAACTCGGAAAAAACCCGCCGCAAAGCGGGGAAAATGCCGGATCTTAGGGCGCGATCGCGCTGCCTCTCGGATCGGGGTAATTTTAACGAGCGGCCTCAACACGCTCCCACGAGGTTCAGCCAAAGGCTTTACCTCACAAGAGGAAGACGGAAACGGATGGGTGGATGACTCTCCTTCTACGGATAGAGACGAGATCTACGACTCCCGTGCGTATGGCGGTATGATCACGTTACGTGATGAAGACCTACCGAGAGATGCCTCGGGGCACAATGAAGCTACGTACATCACTCTCAAACTCAACACCATATCACTCCCGGAGTATTGGTAGATAACGGGTCGGTAGTTAATGTTCTCCCTCTCAGCATGATGCGAGCTCTCCGCATCAATGAAAGCCATCTGATTCCGTCAGCTCGGACTATCAAGGCCTACGACAACTCGTTTCGTCCCATCCTAGGGACGGTGACTCTGGAACTCTGGTTCGAAACCCAAATGGTGCCAGCAAAATTCCACGTGATGGACATTCCATCCGAGTTCACAGCTCTTTTGGGATGCCCTTGGCTACACCACATGAAAGCCATAGCTTCCACTCTCCATCGGTGTGTTAAGTTCATTAACCGGCGGGGAGATCTCGAAGTCATCCGAGGGGATAGTTTCCTCATAGGAAACGAAGCCGAGACGAGCCAAGCGTGTCCGCACTCGGGCACCGGGGTTACCTCCTTCGAATCAACCAAGGGACTACCGGGGCAAATCTCATTAGAATTCCTCGAGTCAGGAGATGCTAACTATGTAAACGTACTCGAGCGGGCGGACCACAAGCGGTCCGATACATCAAGTTCAAGCTGTCGTTTCCAACATTTGGAGGCGGGTGGAAGGAAACGGCGAATATCGCCATGATGCGGGCACATAAACCCCCGGTCTCCAATCGGAGATTCGTCGGCATTCTCCAAACCAACTCTACGGCCTCGCAGCGAAGAGATCTTTGTGATAAAGGTCAACAAGCACCGTCATTCTCGTTTTGAATGCATGGAAGTTATATGGGATGTCCTCCACGAGGAACTACCCGCTGCACCCCTCTTCTCCAACGAAGAGCACGATGTTTTCCTATTTGCTCCAACAACGCAACCAGGACGCAATACGTCCCTACGTTTGGATTGAACCGTCGAGATGATGATGAATCTGGACTCTCCGGAGTCGAGGACGCGCGGGCCGCGGGCGGACCTCTGCATTCACATGCTCGGTTTTGAGGACGGAACTTCTTCCGATCGGGTCACCTACGACCAAGGTTCCAATACCATGGAAATTGTCAAGCTCAACGTCCGGTCTGAGCGGCTATCCAACAATTGGAAGTTATTGGTTGACACGACGAAGAATCCCTCGATCAAGTGGTTGACGACGACTTCGTCAACATCATCTATTCGAGATATCCGATGATACCAAGGATCCGGTCCTTATCGTCGGTCTGCAATACCAAGGTCACCCTCGGCGACTTGCTGCTCATGGTAAACGAGGCTTTGGCCAAGCGAGCTCGAGCTCATCACTACTTCCGAGTACCGGCCCGGTGGCAACCGGCCCGCGCCGTCATTCAAGCTTATACCCTCAAGTGCCGCGAGGCCAAGGGCAACGGCGAAGGAGACCAAGCTCCTCACCTGCTACGAGTCGAGATCAACCTCGGGAACGCTTAGGCGGCCACCCCGAAAACATCGTGAAAGTCTTCCCCGCAAGGCGAGTCGGCTTCCGACATAGGAAATGACCACCTCGGCATCAACATGCTCCGGTTCGATTCTACTCCCGGCCGTCGCGGCCGGATTCGAGACATCACGCCGATCATTGCTAGCTCGATAGACTTGGCGATCGAGCGAGATCACGAGGCTGTCAACATTGCGAGAATTCAATACCCCGTGGGGTCAATCAACGAGATATGGGCAAACTTCTTGGTAACCGAGATCAAGGAAGGCCGCATGGAATGTCCCGGTCCGACTTCCTTCGTCAACGTAATCCAAGTGTTCCCGCCATTCGGCGATTTGAACGTAATCACGGTTACGGACACTAGCCGGACGGTGCGCACCTACGGAGGCGCTTAGCTCTCGCGAGAAAGCCCTCATGGAACTAGCCGCTCAAGAAAGTCGTCTTTGGGACGAAGACCAAGCTCGAAAGACCTACGGGGACCAAGCCCTTAAAGTGTCACGGGCGGCTTCGGACGAAAGCTAGAGGCCACTCTAGACCGGTTCGACCTCAAGAGCTTTGCTCATGGCAACTTCCACGACTACCGTCTGTTCTCATCCAACCCCCTGCCGGGCAAGGGTGGTCAACGGTCCCGATGACCTAGGAGATGGAACGACACGGCGGAACGAATCCCGGCGCTTACCTTCCCGAGGAAAGCAAGTTCTCTGTGAAAGTGACGACGAAGACGATGAAACCATTCTCTTCCAAGCCGGGCATGAAGTCAACAAAACCGGACTCCCGAGGGTCACGGGAGGATGGGAACGGATCATTTCCGCACTTAAATTGAAAGGCCAACTCGGGGAGGAAGGTCTATTTAAAAACAAGAGGAGGATGGAAATTCGTCTCGAGCAACTACTCGGGGAAATTCCACGGTCTACGGCATTCGTTTACGAAACGATCAGCGGGGCGGCAACCGGTCACATGGGCGAGATGTTCGGGAAGCCGTGTACTCACCTTCCGACATACCCGCCACTCGAGATAAAGCAAAGGAGAAAACTCTCCCCGATGGAGGTTTACCTAGGCGCCGCACGCGGTTCAAAGAAGCACGGCTATTCTCACATGGGAAGAAACGCGAGGCACTCACTCTCGACGCGAGGCTCATTGCAAGAAGGTTGATCTGGGCCCGGAGCGGAGGAAAACTAGCAAACCACGAGTATTGCCGGATCCAACTCCAGAATGCCACGAGTATGCTCGGCAAGAAGGAAAGGAACGCGATATACCGTGAAGAGATCAAGGAGACCGTTCGCTTGAGCCGAGAACTCTCCAACTTCCCCGGAGGGTCGGCAACGCACGGTTCGGTTCGAGCAACCTTTGTTGTGCACGACATTCGAACAAGCTGCGTCAAGCCGTAAACTACCTCCCGCGAGAGGCACCTAAGCCGGTATCACGGGACGAGAATCCGTCAAGCTGCCCGAAGCTCAGGGAATTCATCCACAATCAATGAGTTGAGGAAGACATATGGCCCTATGCTACGAGGAATCCTCCTCTAACTATGGCTCAACTCGGAGCGGCCTGTTCGAAGGGACCAAAGCGATGTCGGCGTTCTAACCCGATCGGGTCAAATCCATGCATTACCACCTAAGGCCACCAAAAGCCGACGGAGCCGAGTGCAATCCGGCCGGCCCGAAGACGCAAATTCCTTGAAAGAGGACCCAATCCTCACTCGGCTCAAGCGGACTCGGGCGAACATTTCTCTTTGGTCTCTGCTCGCCTCTTCATATCCTCACAAGCTCAAGCTAGAGGAAAGCTGGCCCGTACCATGGTCCCCGTGGGCTTGACCCCAGATGAAGTCATTCGGATGATCGGTAACATCCACTATGGCAACATTATCACCTTCACGAGATTTGGACCTTCCAAAATTTGGGGGCGATCACAATGAGCCGCTCTACATCACGATCCAGTTGGACGAGCGTCGCCTTCCGCGTGTTGGTAGACGGAGGTTCCGGAATGAATGTCGTGCCCGCCAAGATGATGGACCTGCTTGACATCAAGCCCAAAGATCTTAAGCCTTCGGTCCACCTTTGTCGAGGCCTATGACTCTACTTCCCGTACGGTTCTCGGGGTTGCTACTCTTAACATGCGGTTCGGCAAGCGGGTGATCCCCACCGAATTCCAAGTGTTGGACATTCCAATCACTTTCACGGCCATCCTAGGGCGTCCACAGCTGCATCAAATCAATGGCGTGGCATCCACCCTTCATCGGTGCCTTAAGTTCATGCAAGGCAAAGAGCTAACCATAGTCTACGGCGACGGCGTCACCACAGGGGACCGGCACCAACGACATTCCGGTGTTAGAAATCAAGCATAATGATGACATGCCATTAGCTGGATTCACTGCGGAGACCTCCAAGATCCAAATATGCAACGTGGACCTTCCACTTTGTCTCACGACCAGATTCCTCTGCCATGAGGATGATGAAACTCATGAACTTCATCCCGGGGCGGGGCTCGGCAAAAGGCTGCAAGGCCAACACCAAGTCATTGAAGTCAAGGACCACACCACGGTCCGGGGGCTTGGCTACGTGCCAACACCGGTGACATCAAGGAAGACAAAAGGCTCGCCGCACCAAGGCGCCGGCCCGCAAAAGGGAACCTCAGACGGCACGCCCAACCTCCGGCCTTACGGCTTTGACCTCGCTCATTACTTCACCAGGGAACCGGCGGCGGGCGGGGACCGACAGGGAACCGGCAGCGAAGCGAGGGACCGGCCAGGCGACAGCGGAACCGCGGGCGGGGACCGACGGCGGAAGCTGATGAAGATGAGAAAGAAGCCGAGGGATAGTCGATCTGAGACTACGGGAAGAATGGAACAACTAGCACGGGACCTCAGCGTTTCGAGAGGACTCAAAGCTAATCCGATAAGGAGCGTTCCTCGACATCACGGCTCTACCTGGACCAAGCTGCCACCACGAGTCCGGCATGAGTACACATTGAGGAATCCCGAGACTTGGAGGAGCAACTCAAGGTACTCTCCATGGGAAGCAGATTGTTCGGATCGGCCACCGAGGCCACATTCGAGACGGTAAGTCCAAAGCGAAGGAACCGAGAATTCATAGAGGATGCTCTCGGTGGACCGGCTCTACGAGTCTGTTTGAAGAAGTCATGGAGTTGCCAAACTTGATCGGCGGGGCTCAGACAATAGCATGATTGCCATGATTGGGACAGCGAAGCCAAGCCTCTCGATCCCGCACCCTCATCAAGCATCCCGGCAATGCTGAAGAATTGGGTAACTTTCACCGGACGAGGGCAAGCCGGGCGGAATTGGAAGACAAGCTGGGCCCGCACCCACATCTCCCTAAACCCGGTCTCAAACCCTGCGAGTCGAGTCCTTGTCGAGTCCGGTCCTGCGAGTCATCCAACGGCCTTACGCGGAGGACTATAATGTTGTAGCCAATCATGTATTCCCGTTCTTGTTTAATGAAAAGTCGACCTTTCGGAGTATCCTCTCATTGCCACTTTAACAGCGATAAGTTAACAAACAACTTAAAAGACGTTAATAATTCAATTGATAAAGAAGCGAGACACATTAAACGAACAATACATTAAAGAAGTTCTCGAGCGTGTAGTTGACCAAGAGGACAGGGCCCAAGCTGCCGAAGAGGTTATGACCAAAGTGAACTGGGGTCGGTGCAAGAGCCTAAAGAGACACAAGTGGGCGGTTTCTTCGCCGATGCGAGAAAAGAAGCCACTGATAAACCTCCTCAGGGAGTATGTTGACGTGTTCGCTGGTCATACCGGGACATGCCGGGACTCGATCCCTCAATCGTGGAGCACGAGAATTCCCTGGATCCGAATCCAAGCACTGTCAAACGAAGGCTACGCAAGATCAAGCCGAGTGGTCCTTGCAAGTTAAAGAAGAAATTGAGAAAATGCTCAGAGTTGGTTTCATCGAGTGATTGAGTACCCGACTTGGCTCTCCAACATCGTGACGGTCACGAAGGCCAACGGAAAGGTCGGATCTTTGCGTGGATTTCCGGGATCTCAACAAGGCCAGCCCTAAAGATGATTTCCCCTTTGCCTAACATTGACATGTTTGGTCGACACCACGTCAAATTTCAAAGTAAAGTCCTTCGTGGACGGGTTCGTGGATACAACCAGATCAAAATGTCCGAGGAGGATCAAGCCAGGATCGCCTTCACCACTCCATGGGGGACATGCTGTTACACGGTCATGCCGTTCGGTGCGAAGAACGGCTGGGGCTACTTACCGGCGGCTGCAGCGGCCCTCTTCCATGACATGATTCACAAGGAAATCGAAGTATACGTAGACGACATGATCATCCACTCCAAGGGATCGGACATGCGGCACATGACGGATGCGAGGAAGTTCTTCAACGAGACTCGAAAGCACTCCATGAGGCTAAACCCGGCGAAGTGTACCTTCGGCGTCAAGCGCGGCAAGGTGCGGGGTACATGGTTACGAAAGAGGTATCGAAGCCGATCCCGGGAAAATCAAGGCCATCATCGACATGAAGCCGCCTCGAGCCACGACGGAAGTAAAGAGCTTCATGGGAAGGCTTCGGTACATCGATCGCTTCATCAACCGGTTGACATCTCTCTGCGAGCCCATGTTCAAACCGATGAAAAAGAATGCCGACATCAAATGGGACTCGAGTGCCAAACGGCTTTTGAGAAAATCAAGACCTACTTGGTTAATCCCCCAGTCTGTGCCCGCCACATGAAGACAAGCCACTACTCCTGTATCGACGATGAGACACGTCAATCGGAGCAATGCCGGCACAAGAGCGAAAGATTCCAAGGTTGAGCATGCAATCTACTTCGTAAGCCGAAAGCTTCAAGGAAGTGAACTCGGCTACTCGGCATCGAGAGAAAACTTGTACCGCCTTGGTATGGGTAGTCGGGAAGCGAAACACTACATGCGGTCGCATTCGGTGCTCCTGGTCTCCAAAGTGGACCCCGTCCAGATATCTCTTTGACAAGCCATCCTGTCAATGCGGCTAGCCAAGTGGTCATTCTTCTGGCTGAGTTCGACATCAAGTACATGGTCGAGAAAATCAACAAAGGGCGAGTAATGGCGGATCGGTGGCCGACTTCCCAAGCGGTGAACCTAAGGGTCTGATCCGCAATTTCCGGACGACGGAATCTTTTCACTTGACAGCGCAAATCCGGCGGCAACTCTTCTTCGATGGGGCAGCCAACAAGAAGGGGAATGGTATTGGAATGCTCCTTGTCGATCCCAGGACGAGCATACTCCCATAGCCATCAAAGTGAATTTTGAAGCAACCAACAATGCGGCGAGAATACGAAGCTTGTGCGGCGGGTTTGGAAGCCGCCCTCGAGCGCAACATCTCGGAGCTGGATGTATATGGAGACTCGGCATTGATCATCAATCAAGTGTCCAACAAATGGAAGACGGTAGATTACGCGCCTTCGAAGTACCACGCGTACATGGAAGAGCTCATTGCTCGGTTCAAGGACATCTCTTTTCACTATTTGCCAAGAGACGAGGAACCGCCGCGACGCCACAGCAACCCTCGCCTCTCTTGTTGAAATTCCCGATGGGAAAGCGGTAAAACCCCTCGAGAATAGGCGGACGGGAAACACCCGCCTATTCTTTGTGAGATCGAAAAAGAAAAAGAAACGATCGACGAACCACGGTACAATCAGATTTACCCGTACCTCCAAAGCGGAGAAACTTCCTTCACAAATGAAGATGGAAAATACAAAGAAGGGATCAAAGCCAAAAACATGATGGCATTACAACGCTGGCATCCCACTTCGTCGTGCAGGGGTATGTTGTACAAGAAGCGCCACCAAGGGCCACTCCTTCGGTGTGTAAACAAAGAAAAAGCCGGCGAGCTAATGAATGAAGTTCACAACGGAACTGCGGTCCGCACATGAACGCTCGAGCATTGACACGAGATCATTCTCCGTATGGGATACTATTGGATATCAATGGAAACAGGCGCATCCGGTTCGTCAGAAGGCTGCGACAAATGTCAACGGTTCTCCAACCTCAATCACATCCCTCCTCATGAACTCTATTGCATGACTACGCCATGGCCTTTCGCCACATGGGGAATCGACGTCATCGGCAAGATCACTCCTCCGAGGAGCAATGGTCACGAGTTCATTTTAGTCGCGATCGACTACTTCACCAAATGGGTAGAAGCCGAGATCGTACAAGGTGCTTGAATTCTAAGAAGGTGGTGAGTTCATCCGAGAGAACATCATGTGCCGATACGGAGTGCCCAACGAGATCATCTCCGATAATGGGACTCACTTCGAAGGAGATTGTGACCAACTGCGGCCCGAATTCGAGTCACACGTCACAAGTCTTCTCCTTACGGACCACAAACCAATGGTGCGGTAGAGGCGGCCAACAAGACTCTCGCCATGATAATCGGAAAGATGACCACTAGAGGTCGGGAGCGGCCCGAAAAGCTACATCTAGCCCTGCAGGGATACAGAACGTCGGTCGAGAACCGCCGCGGGGAGACTCCGTTCGCGCTTACCTACGGAATGGAAGCGATGTTGCCCGTGGAATTGGAAATTCCATCCCTCCGAGTCCTCTTGGAAAACGGGATTAATGAAGTCGAATGGCTCTGAGCCGTCACGACGAACTTGCTCTACTCGACGAGCGCAGATTGAAAGCCATGGAACATACTCGAGCCTACCGGAGCGAATGGCACGAGCATTCGACAAGAAAGTCAAGATCCGAGACATCGAGAGAAGGCGACTTGGTGCTAAAGGAAAAGCCTCCTACGCGGACCAATCCCCTCGGAAAGTGGGAGCCTACACGGATAGGACCGTTCGTGGTACAAAGAATCTTCTCGGAGGAGCCATGAAGCTAGCGAGACTTGGACGGAAACCCTTTCGTTAACCCAGTGAACGGAAGCAAGCTCCGCGAGATACTTCGTTTGAGGAAGAGCACGAGTCAACTCTCCTTCCCCATACACCGTCCCCTCGACAAATTAAAGTGCTAAAGAGTAATACCCATTTGGATACATTCCCGCTAATGATCCGGGTAAAAACAGTCGCACTTCTTTTGTCTTTGTTTTTCTCAAATTCACCTAAAGTGTCGAACTACGGTGACTGAGCCCCTTAGTCCAATTGTAAAAGGGGAACGTAGGCGGCCATCATTGGTTCGGTCTAAAAAACAAAAAAATACAATAAGCATCAATTGCTTGTGTTTGAAAAACTCTTTTCATTTAACCTACAAATTCATAACGGTTAAAACATTCTTTGATGAGTTCAAGCACGGTCAACTCTTGACTCGCTACACGCTAGCAAAACTACAATAAAACATTAATCAATTAATGTGTACGCAATGATAATGGGTGGATACTACGGACGGCAAGGTCAACCTAGTTTCCCGTACTAGGTCCTTCATCCTTCTTCCCCTTCCCTTTTCCCCGGCGAGTGTTCTTCACCTTCGCGGGAAATATTCCGGTAGGCCTTCTACTGGCTCGGGGACTCTTCCCGACGCCTCCGTCAAGCTTGTGGCTGTCAGCGCGACCCTTTCTCTAGCTCTGTCTCGAGCCGCCTCGCTTCGAGCCATCATCACGGTGCTTTGATTGGCCTCCCGATCGGCGCTTGCCTCATAATCAGCCATGGCATCGCCGATACGATTCAGGGTTAGCCCTTGCTTGTCCTCCTCAAGGTCGAGTGTCCGAGGTGATCGGCACCCAACATCTCACTCCGTCTCCACAAGATAGCCATCTGTGTCTCCCCTATACACTCTTCGTACCGGTTCGGATCTTGCGTCGACAGAACAATGCCCTCTCTCCGGTGAAAGAGAACCTGGCGGGGAAAGGACGCGTATTGCCACCACCGGGTGATCGGCAATAGCGTCGAAGGATCTTCCATCCGCTTGAGAGATCCCACCTCAAAGGTAGCGGCATAACTCGGATCGGTCGGTGGCACTGCTCCGGCCCGTCTTGCCGCTTGAGAACCAATGATGGAATATAGAAAGACGTGCGAGACGGCCCCGGCACTCGACGATCAACGAGACCCTCTGAGCGGTCCTGCAAGTCTGTAACTTCCAATGGGGAACCCACCATCGCAAGTGATGCGTGCAAAGTCTGGCCATCCAGAGCTCTAGCTCGGCTGATCGCCCCCTATCACCGAGAGGACGTCGCGAGAAAGACCAAGCGTCACGGGACATTGGCACCTCGGGCATCATACGTAACCTCTCCCTCAACCACATGGTCAACATAGCGGGACTCCCTCCCCACATGTATCGGCTACCGGTCGCCATCCGGCCTATGCCCGGGAACGTCTCGCCCAAGACCGGCGGCACGATGTCTCCCCCACTCCGGCCTTTGCCTCACTAGGTCCGGGACGGCGTGATGGCACACACCCAGAGACGTGAATGTGAACAGAGTAGCAATCGCGCACGAGCAAATGCGTCCCACGAAAAGACGCTCCCTCGGCTCCGGCAAATCTTTCGGGCGGTCCCGAAATGTCAATGTAATCGGTATCTGTATCGGCATCCCGTATGCTTCTCAGGAGATACCAAACAAAGACACTAGCTTCTCAGCGGTGGCCATGCCACCCGGCATATGGAAGAACTAGGCTGTTCCGTCTCGGGTCCTCCCAGAATGGCGGAAATCTTCAAACGTAGGAGTGATTTCGTTGTACGAAAAGCTGTACACATTCCTCCGTACGTCCCCGCACCGAGACGCGGCTCTCACAAGATCCCCATCTGGCATGAGCTCTTTCCAAGCCCAAACAGATTTAATCCCGTAACAGCCTTCGAAAAACCTTTTGTTCTGCCTCATGTGGTTCCGTACCCACGACTGAAAGTTGTCCAAATATCGCTCTTGCATCCGAGACGATAACTTGGGAAAGGGAGCCATGTCAGAAAAATGAAGGGAACCTTAAGAAATGGAAAGGAATTCAGCCAGATGAACAAAAAACTATGCGCAGTTTCTTAAACAATTGCAAAGCTGAAACTAAAGAATCTGGAAATTCATTCCAAGTCCGGCCGGACTCCCTCTGCAGTTGACTTGGTCAACTCTGCAGCCAGCTGCCCCTAAATTGGAAACATTTCCAAGCAACTCCCTGTTCACCTTTAAGAAATCTGCGTCTTTGCCCATGGTTTCATGCAACAAATATCGGTATCCCTTCCGCCCAGGGCTCGTGCACAGTGCAAATAATTAATAATTAGTGCATACATGCTTAATTTTTGCCCCGTTCAATTTTTAATGCATTTTTCATTTTATTTATTTTTGATTAACCTACTTCCTTATTTGCCAAAAATAACGAAGGTGATCACGAGAATAAATATGCGAAGTACGAGTTCCGCCCACGGCGCCTTTTTACAAATACGGTTCAAATCAAATTTGTTCTGACAAATACATGCATTTTGTCTAAACAAAGCGGTAAAGAAAGAAAGCGGTAAAATAGGACTACTGCGAGTCTGCTCGTCATCCGAGCACTCGACGTCTTGCTCCGCCCATTGCCGGATCCGTCGCAAAGAGGAACTCGCCAAACTCCTCCCGGTAGGGAATAGGCGAAGGGCCTCCTCGGAGTATGCGAACTCGAGGACTCCCCCTCTCGCGCCCCGAGTGCGCGAAGAAGAAGCTCCAAATCCAGCCGTTCCGCCCGCGAACCGGCCGAACCCCTGTGTAAAGTCCTCCCCGCGAGTTTGTGGGAGCGGGGCGAATCTCTCGGCCTAGACGGCCCCCGATCACGGACGTCCACGCTCCTCAGGAGGCGCACCGCATGAACTCCACGAGTCTCCTAGCATAGGCGGACCACCCGTCCACCGGCCTCGTGGCGTCATTGTACGTACGGCCGGATACTGCGAACCGGGAAAGTCATCGAAAGCAAGCGAAAGTACGAGATGCAACATTTGCGAGAATGCTACTATCAAATGCGAGAAAATCAAAAATGGTGCTCACCAAAGCATTGGGGTCCGCCATGTATCGTGGTCTCGGCTCGGTAGGAGCGGGATCACAAGTCGCCTACGCGAACCGTCCGGCCCTCGTACGCCGGCCTAGCTCGCGGGACCGGAAAATCTCGAGGACCTCCGGGGACCTCGCCCTCTCTATCTTTGTACTGCGGGCTCCTCGGCCTCATCCTCAAGAAAACATCATAGGCGGCCCCGCTATGACGTACTCGGTGTAGTACACGCCACTGTATGTACCCCTCCGGCTCATCCATCGGCATCTCCGGGGATCTTGCATGTACAAAGGAGGATCCACCGGCACCAAAGGAAGGGATCCTGCCTATCTTTGACGAGTCACCCTCTCCCCGTATACATGGCGTCGCAGTGAAGTCCCACCAGGAGCTTCCGCCGCCGTGTAGTCTCGGCAATACGAACGGCGACGGCATCGAACCTACTCCACCGGGTCAGTGGATCCTCTCGAGAGAACTCCTGTTCGGTGCACGAGACACCTCCTCGTACGACACTCGAGTGCCAACTCTCGAAGAGACCGCCCTCTTCGCTTTCTTACGCCAAATCGGCATGGCGGGAACGAGGGTCGGTACGGCTCCTTGATGTCCCAAGCTGCGGACTGAACACCTCGTAGCACCAGACCTGCCAAGAGAATGGAAAGTTATGTCAGCTACAAAGCAGATACATACGAGTACATAAAAGAGGCAAGGAAGAGAAAAAGTACGTAAACTTACATCCAAGACAGGCGTGAAGCAGCTAAAGGAGTGCTCCTCTCCCCGCGAGAACCTGTCCAGGGAATGATAGAGCTCGGCCAGTCCAGCCTCCCCCCACGCAAACCCCCTCACGGCATCCAAGTCTACCAGCGACCCGAGCAAAGGGAAGTGACAAGACGTGTCAGAAGTCGAGAATAAAGTCGCTGACAGCGCAAACCAAAGGAACCCTCGAGCCAGGCGCTCCGCGGTCATCCTCCAGGATCCAGCCAGATAATCGGCGACACCCGCCTCCAGATGCCTCTCCATCGGCCTGTACCGAATGCCTAAGCCCCTGGCATCGGTAATATCAAAACCCAGCAGCCCAGACAACTGCTCCGGGGTGTAACCATCAACCCACACCAGCGTGTTGCCATAAGTCGGCAACCCAGTGATAGCAGCAAAATCCGTGGGAGTCACCGTCGCCTCCCCCCATCTGAAATGGAAAGTGTGGGTCGTATCCCACCAATACTCACTCAGAGCAACATACATAGACCTGGCCCTCGGCGTATCAGCTGTCGCAGCCACGAACCCAGCCAACCCGGAGTCAAGCACCAGCTGCCGCGGACTCCTCTCTCCCTCTCGAGCCACGTCCGGGATAATGTCCCACAATGCTCGCACCGCCTCAAAGGCACCCCGACTCTTCTGGTTATGAGTATTAACCGTCCCTGTCCCCTGCAGACAAACAGCACAAAAGCAACGTCAACAGAAATGCACCAACGCATGTCAAAAGGATGCAATGCAGATACGGTTCTCATTCATTTCCTACGTATATTCTCATTCATTTCGAAAACTCCGTCGAATCCGGAACTTTCAAAATCCTTCGAAAACTCCGTCGAATCCGGAACTTTCAAAACATTTCGAAAACTCCGTCGAATCCGGAACTTTCAAAATCATTTCGAAAACTCCGTCGAATCCGGAACTTTCAAAATCATTTCGAAAACTCCGTCGAATCCGGAACTTTCAAAACATTTCGAAAACTCCGTAGAATCCGGAACTTTCAAATCTCTTTCGAACATTTCGAAAATTTCGCTCCGTCCCGAATTAAAGCTACTTTAATTTTGGAAAATGCATCTAGACATGGAATTTTGCAACCAAAATTTTTATGTCCTCCACCCATAGTGTCAATTGAACTACATCCTAGTCAATTTCGACAACAATTCATGGCAAAGTCAAAAGCCCCAATTCAAGCACCAAAATCCCTAAGTTCATTCCTAGCAAATTTCTAACATTTAAAGAATGCACATTCTTAAAATTAATGGAATTTGTAGGAAACTTACTTGTCTCTTGATCCCATCCTTGGAGTTGTGTCTATCCCTCGCCGGATAAAACTCCGCCGGATTCAATGGATGTGCAATGGTTCGAATGGTCCGAACCAATCGAGTTCTTTCGTCATCGGTCCTTCCGTGGCGAGCCATTGGTCCTCCTTCACCTTCCATAGCAAATTTCCTTCACAAATTCGAGCAAAACTTGCAATTTGGGTTGGAATTTTTCTCTCTTTTCTCTCCTCTCTCGCCGGCAACAATGAAAGAAAATGACTCCTTCTTCCTCGGCCTCGGCGCTGAATAGGGCTTTGTCAAATTCAGTAAAAGTCCGGCCGGACTCTTACTGCACCAGAAAAATTTTTGCCACTTTGGCCCCTCAGTTTTTCGCAGTTTCAATTTTACCACTTTTGGCCCCCAAAAGTGTAAAATTTCCCCCAGTTAGACATTTCTAACACCCCATCCCCCGAGGATAAATTCCCAGTTAGTTTTCACTAACGCTCGTCTCCAGACGTTAAAATTCCTAATGGTTTTTACCATCAATTATATTCTCAATCGCGACCTTTCACGGTCCGATTCCAATCCTTAATCGCGACCTTTCACGGTCCGATTTCAAGTCTCAACCGCGACCTTTCACGGTCCGATTTCAAGTCTCAACCGCGACCTTTCACGGTCCGATTTCAATTCCTTAACCGCGACCTTTCACGGTCCGATTTCAAGTCTCAACCGCGACCTTTCACGGTCCGATTTCAATTCTCAATCGCGACCTTTCACGGTCCGATTTCAAGTCTCAATCACGACCTTTCACGGTCCGATTTCAAATCTCAATCGCGACCTTTCACGGTCCGATTTCAAGTCTCAATCGCGACCTTTCACGGTCCGATTTCAATCCTTAATCGCGACCTTTCACGGTCCGATTTCAAGTCTCAACCGCGACCTTTCACGGTCCGATTTCAATTCCTTAATCGCGACCTTTCACGGTCCGATTTCAATTCTTAATTGCGACCTTTCACGATCCGATTTCAAGTCTCAACCGCGACCTTTCACGGTCCGATTTCAATTCTCAATCGCGACCTTTCACGGTCCGATTTCAAGTCTCAATCGCGACCTTTCACGGTCCGATTTCAATCCCCCATCTCGACCTTTCACGGTCCCATCTCAAACAGTCATCCCGACCTTCGCGGTCCGACCTCCACTCTCCTATCGAGACCTTCGCTGTTCGTCTTCCCGGCAACAGCAATAAGCCCGAACCCCAAGGCACGAACGCCTTGCAACAATCCCTCTTCGGCCATCCTCGTAAGTCCGAACACCTTTTCACTTCAGCAAGTGAACATTCATCTCCCCGGCCGCCAGTCGTAAGCCCGATCGTTCCACCTCAGCGGCAGCTGCAATAAGCCCGCACAACAATCCCTCTTCGGCCATCCAGGTAAGCCCGAACGCTCATCCACAGCGGGATAAACCAGCCGACAATAAGCCCAGCACCCAAGGCACGAACGCCCTCGTCAGCATCGCAACTCCGGTTTGAGGTGCCACACGCCCTCGAAGGTTTCGAAGTCCCAGTTCGAGACGCCTCCCAACAGTCTCCATTCAGGTACAGGTACCTCGCGAATGGTCTCATCCAGGTTTAGACGCCTCCTAACAGTCTCGCTCAGGTCAAGGTCCCCATGCGCGGCCCTTGCCCCCTTTCAAACTACGATCGGCTTGATTCCCGCTCGG
Organism: Adenophora triphylla var. japonica; assembly: GCA_022495995.1. NCBI lineage: Eukaryota > Viridiplantae > Streptophyta > Magnoliopsida > Asterales > Campanulaceae > Adenophora > Adenophora triphylla. The sequence continues at coordinate 104,221 of JAFEMH010005182.1, read as the reverse complement.
GAGACGTAGGAATCCTTTTCGCTAAGGGTCCAGCCAGCTGACCGCCCAGGTCTCTTTCAAAGTAAGGCATCCCGATTTGGATCCTTATCTTTTTCAACGACCCCACCTCCTTCGGAGGAGACGTCGCTGAGGGGCTAACTGTAAGTACCCAAATCCGGATCGTCCAAATCCGTCAGAAAGTTAACCGAAATCCGTTAACTGACCCGCTCCAGGTTAACCGGAACTCGTTAAACTCCTCGTTGCTGTGCCAACGAGACGTCCCGGGACTGCCCCGTGCATCCCGACGTCGAACCGTACTTAACACGTGTCATCTCACGTAAAAGTATGGCTTTCCCTGAAAAATGCATTTTCCGGCACTTTTCGGGGGCGTTTCGGACATTTTCCGGACTGTTATTTTAAAAAACGGACAAAACCGGGACCGGGGGACAAAATCCCACATGGCTGGTGACTCAGAGGGACACTTGGCACGCATGCCACCTCCCTCTAGTCACCCTTCAATCAAATTCAAATGGAAAAGACTAAAATACCCCTGGTATACAGTCAAAGTCCGGCCGGACTCCCTGTGCACTTTTCCTGAAATTGCCAGCAAGTCCCCCAGATTTCCAAAATACCCAAAAACCCCCTGGATTCAGTCCAAGTCCGTCCGGACTCCTACTGCAATTTTCACCCTATAAATAGAAGTTGCTGTCAAAGGCAAGAAGAAGGGATTTTTAACACCAAAAATTCACCACCCCCTCGGCCCAAACTGATTTCACCCCTTCCGAGCCTCCGTTCTGTCTCGATTCGCGTGAAACCTTCGTATTTCGATCAAATACGCACCTTACTACTTCGAAACAACCTTTCGAATCACTTTCCGTGTCCCGTACACACCTCCCGAGCCAAAGGAGTCAACCCTAGCCATAGGTATAACTCCCTCTCTCTAAATCTCTCGTTCCGTCTCGGTTTACGCGCCAGTCGCTACAACCGTTTCGAACGTCGTTATCAAAATGTAGACGCCTCCGTCTAATGGGGTCCGATACGTTTTAGCCCCTCGATCCTCTTCTCTTTCCGTAAGAGAAGTAATCACGGGTTAAAACGGCGTTCCGACCCCGTTCCGTTTACTTTTATTGTCATTTACCAATTCCGGATCGATCGATCCGTCGATCGTCATTTTAATTTCTGTCATTTACAAATCCGAGCCGTTTGGCCTCGTTGATCGCCATTTACAAATCCGAGCCGTTTGGCCTCGTTGATCGTCATTTACAAATCCGGATCGTTTGATTCCGTTGATACCGCACTTTAAATACTGTCATTTACAAAGTCCGACCCGTTTGGATCGTGATAGTATTTACTTTTCAAAGTCCGAGTCGCAACCCGATTCGTTGATAGCATATCATTTAATACGCATTTTTCCCGTAAAAATCGTTAACAATGTAATGCCCGGTTCAAAACCGGAGTTCGTCCGTCGAACTCTCTTTCAAAACGCGCGAAATGACGTTTGGCCTCCAAACGCTCATCTTCAAACTAAAAGCCGCCATTTGACACTTAAAATCATTTAATACGTTTTTTCCCGTAAAAATCGTTAACAATGACATTCCGGGTTCAAAAAACCGGAGTTCGACCTTCGAACTCCTTTTCAAACTCAAAATCGACGTTTGCCACGCAAACGCTCATTTCAAACTCAAAATCGACGTTTGCCACGCAAAAGCTCATTTCTGTCTCAAACCGACGTTTGTCATTCAAACGCTCGTCTTTTCAAAAGTCACCTAATCAACGTTTGACATTCAAACAAAGATTAAGCTTGTCATTCAAGCCCCCATTTCAAAAGACACACACACACACGTTTTTGAGAAAGGTAGAAAGACTCGTCATGCGAGGCGTTTCGGGCGATCTCGTAATACTCTACCAGAAACGTAACTTGACCTCCGAACCTAACAATCTCTTGTACAAAAAACTTTTTACTCGTTTTTGCTGCCAATAAAAATGATCCCCGTTTTCAAAGCCTTTTCCTAAGTTTTTGCTACCAATAAAAACGACACCTTTTCACAATAGCCGTTTCTCAACGTTTGGGCTCAAAATACAAAAACCGCGTGGCGACTCCTCATTTTTTCCTTCCCATGAAGCGAGGTCTCAGACACCAACCCCTCCGCGAAAGACAACCGCCTTTCGCATCGCGCGAAATCCGGGTAATTTCAGTTTGGTTTAAAAGCAGGTTGGTATCACCTCCTAGTGGAGAGGTCATGTCGTTTTGTTTTCAAAAGTTTATTCGACTTTCAAATTATCTAAACAAAAATTTTTAACTTAATATGAGGTGGTTTGGGGACCCTCCAGCTGGGACACGAGTTTATAGGTCTCGAGGTTGGGGAGGCCCCACATTAACAGTTTCTGTTAACTTTTGTACTCTATATGCCATTTTTTCTTTTTTTTTTTTAAAAAAAAGAATACTATTTGAGATGTTAGTTATTAGTGAATTTTTTTGGAAAAAGTTATATAAAAAAAGTTAAGAATTTTTAAAGAAATGAAATTTTAACTGAAAGTGTGTTTAACAGATTTTTTTAACAGTTTTTTTTTAATTTTTTTGTTGGTTAAGCAAAGCTATTTGAGATTATGGTTAGTAGAATATTTCTTTTAAAAACAGTTTTTAACATTTTTTTGAAAAAAAACAGTTAACTTTTTAATAGATTTTGAAAAAAAGTTAACATTTTAACAGTTTCTGTTAACTTGTATACTCTATATGCCCATTTTTTTTTTTGAATAAATACTATTTTGAGATATTAGTTAGTAGTAATTTTTTTTTGGAAAAAGTTATATAAAAAAGTTAAGATTTTTTAAAGAAATTAAAGTATATAAAAGAAAAAAAGGGACGGTACTCTTAAATTTTATTAATTAAAAAAATTACAAAGAGGGGGACAACCAGCCTTACCCTTTTATAATTAAGGGGGGACATTTAGGAGCCTTTACCTCAACCTAACTATTACAATTCAATAAAAATAAACCTAATCTAAAAAATTAAAATTAAAAACTAATCTAATCCTCACTTCCCGTAGAGTCATCCACATCGTATTGATATTTTGGGTCTAGTGTATCCTCTTCATAAGGCATATCTTGTTCTCTCTTTTCCGCTCTAACCCAATCCCCAAGTAATAGTTGATTTTCCAAGTTTTCAACCGTTAGTTGGGAACGTCTTTCATCCAAAACATCAAAATCATTTGGATTTGAACTAGTTTGATCCCATTCAAAAGTAGTGTTGAAATATGTTTCTAACTCCAAGGAAATGTTAGAGGAAGAAGAAGTCCCTACTAGAGGACATTTTTTGCTATACAAATTAGCAAAAAAATAATACGGGTCCGCCTCAACTAAATTACCACTAACATCTTGAGAATAAGTACTTGAGTCAACATTTTGAGAAGGATTTCCATGAATTGCATTATATTCGTTAAAAAGAGACACTAAATTATTTTTTGTAGTAGCAACAATATTCGACGGAGTTTCATTATCACCGTCACCTTCGGGGTATAAATTCAAATAATAAAAAGCTAAAATGCACTCCAACTCATCTAATTTAACATGGGGATCTAATACTTTTGCAACAAAAAATAAAGACGAAATAGTGACAAAATACTTAATTCACTTTTGTCTCATGAAAAAAATGCATTCTTTTAAAACCAAGCAATCTTTTAAATTATTAAAACTAGTAACAATTGCAGCACATTGCTCAAGAACCAAAATGGAAGTTAGATAATAAACTCCAGATAATGTCAAAGTAGAGGTGTTAAAAATCTTTAGCAATTTACACAAATTAGTACATGCATTCCATTGATAAGCAAATAAAGGTTGATTATTATCAGTTGTAGCAAAAAAATCCATAAGAAGCTCTTTATGCTCAAAACCATCTTTTAACATTTTATAGGTGGAATTTCACCTAGTTGGAACATCGGAAGTAAAATATTTGTCACCAATATTTTGATTTCTTAAAAACTTAATCCATTTTTTGTAACACTATTTCTTCTAGAAATATATTCAAGAGCCCCTCTAATTGGGGAAACATATGTTTCTAATGCATGCAAACCATCTTTAACACATAAATTAATAATATGACATACACATTTAATATGAAAAAACTTACCACCAAATGACGGTTGACAAACTCTAATCAAATCCGGTAAACTAACGGTATTAGCACTAGCATTATCAAAAGAAATAGTAAATATTTTATTCGTAATCTTATATTTTAAAAAACTTTCACGCAACTTTGAACAAATTGCTTCGGCGGTATGGGGGATCAAAATTTTCATATGCAATTAATTTTTTTTGGATAGTCCAAGAAAAATCTATCCAATGGCAAGTAACACCCAAATAACTATTTCTTTGCCAATGATCACTCCAACCATCGGCACAAATTAAAACCTTGTTTGGTAAATTTGATAAAACCTCAATTAAATTTTTTTGATATGCCAACACCACCTTATGAATATCACGTACGAGAGTCGAACGTGGTACTCTTGAGGCGGCGGGATTTAAAGAAAGTCATATAAATCTTTCATAAAATTCATCATCCGCAAAGTTAAAAGCAAGTCCTTTAACACAAACAAATTTGACCAATTCTTGCCTATAAATGACCTTATTAAATTTAAATAGGACGGAAGACGAACATTGGGTGATGGTTGGAGCTAATTGAGTTTGACCACTCGAAATGCCAAGTTTATCGGGATGTTGTGTGCGTGTGTGGGTGTTAAGTGACCCATGCCCTCCACCCTTCGTAAATGGGTAGAATTTTGAACATTAGTTGCAATGCGCTCGATAATAGCGGTCGTCATCGGGATCAATTTGCACTTTTCGAAAATGAATTGTAAAAGTGTCGGACGTAGACTCTCTAGGGGCACGTGAACGTGGCACCGTTGGCGGTTGTTCTTGTTCTTGTCCACGAGCACGACCCCTCGAGCTCGGCCGCCCCTACCCCTTCTACCACTTTCAACAACATTTTCATCCACATCTTGCTTATTTTGTGAAAATGGTTCCTCAAAAAATTCGGATTCTTCTTCGTTATGATGGGAGGAAGAACCAACATGTTCCTTGCCTAAGTTGCTTCTTCGAGAAGAAGACATTTTCGTTAGAAAACTGACTGGAATTCGAAAAAAATGCTAACTTTGTTAAAAAACTAACTGAATATCTTAGAAAAACTGACTGAAATTTCAAAAAACTAACTGAAATTCTGAAAAACTAACTGGAAACGTTAAAAAACTGACTGAAATTCTAAAAAACTAATTGGAATTCTGAAAAACTAACTGGAAACGTTAAAAAATTGACTGGAATTTCAAAAAACTAATTGAAATTCTGAAAAACTAACTGAAAACGTTAAAAAACTAACTGAAATTCTAAAAAACTAACTGAAATTCCTAAAAACTAACTAGAAACGTTAAAAAACTGACTGGAATTTCAAAAAACTAACCGAAATTCTTAAAAAATAACTGGAATTGTTAAAATACTGACTGAAATTCTCAAAATAGAACAAAAATATTAATTTCGTTAAAAAATAACTGAAAATTGTAAGAAAACTAACTGAAAATCGAATATAAGAGTATGAGAGAGGCTTAGGATATTTGAGAGTAGAGAGAGAGAGAGTAGAGAAGTAAGGTGAAAATGAAATGGTGGGAGGGAGGTGATATTTATAGGGTTGAATTTTTTCAAGAAAAAGATTTTTTTTAACTAAATCCAAATCTGGTTAAAAAACTAACGACTAGTTTGAATGGGGTCAACCTGGTGGTCCTGGTCTGAAAGTAGCCGTTGGGAGGGAGTAGCCGTTGGGCCTTGGTGACCGTTGCTGCCTTGATGACCGTTGGGGCCTGGGAGTATTAAATTTGAATTCGGCCGGTTAATCCGGTTATAATCGCCGGTTATTTAAACGGTTATAACAGGTTAAATAACCGATGGTTATAACCGCCGGTTAGCCGGTTTGAAAAATCTGTAACCTTAACCAAACCGGTTAACCGCCGGTTTCGGTTAATTCGGTTACGGTTAAACCGGTTAACGGGTTTGACCGGTTAGTTGACCGGTTAAAAATCGTCGGTTAGCCGGTTCCGGTTAGATGTCACGTCTAATGCATTTGTCAGTTAAATAATTGATTTATCAGTTGTTTAACCAAATATCAATTACAAAATACTCTTTAAAAAACTGATAAATGCATTTATCACTTGTTTAATGCCATTTAAAAAAAAGTAAACAATTTTTTTTAAAAAAAAGTTAAAAAGTAGTTTTTGTAATATTCAATGAGTTTTTTTGTAAAATCCAACGTGTGTGATTTTTTTTTTTTTTGTAATATCCATCTTTCAAAAAAAGTTTTTGGTAAATATCCATTATTATTATTATTATTATTATTATTATCAAAATATATATTTATATTTAGAGATGAGGAAGGATGGGAGTAATATTTCTGACTTACAATTATACGGGCTCTCCTAAGACTACCCACAATGGTTACACCCCCTTCCCCCATTTCATGTAACACTTTTTACACTTTTTTTCATTCACCTAATATTTCATCTATCCATTTCATTTATCCCTCTACAATGGCTAAATTAAATTAAATTTCAACTCCCTCCAACTCATCATTTTATACCCCACCACTTTTATTTTATTTATATTCTCTATTTTATAATGATTAGTAAAATAATAATAATTATTATTATTATTTATAATTAAAAAAATATTTCACACTTAATTAAAAAAATATTGTATCAATTTATATGAAAAAAATAATGATTTTTTTTTAAAATAAAGGCTAAAATGAAGAAGGATAATTGAGAAATGAGTGTTTTTTTTTTGTCCAAATCAAATAAAACTTGTATCAATTTATAGGGAAAAAATGATGAATTTTGGTGAAAAAAAATTTAATTTACTAGGTGATAATTCAACTAAAAGAATTGGGATGGAAAAAAAAATCGAAAATTCAACGGACCTATAAGAACGTGACACTTGGCACAACCAGGAAAAAAAATGAAAACCCTAGCGCCTCACGCGCCTTGCCTGGGCGTGAGGCGCACGCGCCTTGCCTGATCCAATTAAACACCGACACGTATTCTCAATTTTTTTTTTTCAGCTAGTTGAAAGATTTCATTTAACCCTTTCATCCCACCCCATTTCATCTCCCCATTGTAACATTTCAACTAGATGAAATGGGTTTCATCCCCCATTTCATCTCTCCATTGTGCATAGTCTAATAATAACACGCAATGGCATACATCATTTCACATATTCGTAACCACCGCTACAAAGATTTAAGTACTGTTAAATTGATCGCTGAGCGGTGAAGTATTAATTCTTCCAAAAGAGTAGCATACGTGTAGGAGTTATTCTCAAGGCATCCAAATTAGACATGGGCATCCGGTTCTCGGTTCCGGTTCCGGTTCCGAACCGCCGGTTCCGGTTCCGGGGTAGGGAGGAACCGGGACGGAACCGCCTAAATCCGGTTCCCGGTTCCGGTTCCTTGATGCCGGTTCCGGTTCCGGTTCCACGGTTTCCCGGTTCCTTTTTTGGCCTTTTTTTTTTTTTTTTGAAAACTGTCCAAGTGGGCGACCGCCCATGAGAGGTGGGCGACCGCCCATATCCAAATTCAAGCAATGTTTAACTCTCTGCACACATGGGCGACCGCCCAATAGAGAGGTGGGCGACCGCCCATATCCAAATTCAAGCAATGTTTAACTCTCTGCACACATGGGCGACCGCCCAATAGAGATGTGGGCGACCGCCCATGCCAAATTCCAACAACCCCAAAGTTTGGTCAGTGCACTTTGGTCACTTCCTTTTCCTTTTCTTCTCTTTTAAGCCATCAAAACTGTTAAGATTCTAACAAATTTGGATGAAGATGAATAATAAACAAATTATTTTAACATATTTTATAAAAGAAAAAGGGACGGTACCCTTAAATTTTATTAATAATTGTTAAAATGTTACAATGAGGGGGACAACCAACCTTGCCCTTTTATAAGTAAGGGAGGACATAAGGAGCCTTAACCTCGTTCTTAGTATTTTACAATATTTATCTAAATTATAACAATCTAATCTAAACAAAAAAAACCTAATATATAAAATAAAACAAAGCAACAAATTAAATTATACAAATTAAACTATATAAATTACATCAACTTACATTTGGGCCATTGGGATTGTGTCATTGTTCTCGTCACTTCCCGATGTTGAATCAAAGAAATCTTCATCGGATGAGGAAAACTTTGGCTCTTGATCTCTTTTCTCCGCTTTGACCCAATCATTCAACAAATTTTGATTTTCTAAATTTTCAACGGTTAAATTTGCACGTTGCGGATCCGCAATATTTCCACCAATGCTAAAAGCGTGCTCAACCGAAACCGTTGATGCGGGAGAAGCAAATATTTCTCTTGCTATCCTAGAAACAATAGGATAAGAACTCGCCCTCTTGGCCCACCAATGTAAAATGCAAAATTCAACCTCATCATCATATTCAAATTCCGTGTTCAAATATTTTTCAAATTCCGCATTAGAACCGCTTCCTCTAGAGCGCTTTCTATTTCCATAAAAAGAATTCAAAAAGAGTTGTCCGTTTCGCTAGTTTGACGAGGAGGAGCCTCACTTGTACTAGCACCACCATAAATTGAGTTGTACTCTTTAAAAACATTTAAAAATTCATTTTTCGCATCGGACAATATTTGATCAATATTTGGAAAACGGGGATCATTTGCATCAAACAAATTTTGATAGTAATATGTAAGAAGTTGTTCCAAACCATCCATTCTAACCCTTGGATCTAAAATTTTTGCAATTAAAAAAATACTTGGAATTGTCTCAAAATATTTCAACCATTTTTCCTTCATGCTAACAATGGTGGACCAATTATGGGATCATCTTTAAATTCACAAAATGTACCCGAAATAATAGTACTATGATCAACAACTAAGTTAGAAGTAGGATAATACGTACCAGATAACATGACAGTGGCATCCTTGAAATTTTTCAACAATTTGATCATGCTTCCACAAGCATTCCATTGATGAGGAAATAGGGGGTATTTGTAACCAACGGAAGACAAAAACAAGCAAATTTGTTCCTTATAAAGAAAAGAATCCGCTAAAAGTTTATAGGTAGAATTCCACCTAGTTGTAACATCCATTGAAAATTTTTTGGGACGGATATCATTTGCCTTGCAATAGTCTCTCCATTTTCTTTGATTGGAACTTTTTCTCATAATAAACTGTATACCTCGTTTAATAGGAATAATTGAATCTTGTAAAGCAGATAGACCATCTTGCACACATAAATTTAAAATATGACAAAAACATCTAATATGAAAAAATTTTCCACCTAATACCGGTTTACAAATACCAATTAGTTCCGGTAAACTTGCGATATTAGAGCTAGCATTATCAAAAGACATTGAAAAAATTTTAGTAACTAAATTATATTCTTGTAAAATACTTTGTAGTTTAAGTGCAATATTGTGTGCGGTATGCTCATCATCAAAATCTCTATATGCAATCAATCTCTTTTGAATGGTCCAAGAATTGTCGATCCAATGACAAGTTACTCCCATATAAAAATGTTCACAACGGTTATCACTCCATATATCCGAACAAATAGAAACTTGTTGAGATAAATTAGCAAATGTTTGTATTAAACCATATTTATATTCCCGACTATTTTTGCAATATCACGTGTGAGAGTTCTACGTGGTATTCTTTTGCAGCGGGGTTAAGAGAGAGTTTAGCAAAATCTTCATAGAATTCATCATCGGCAAAACTAAAGGAAAGACATTTAACACAAACAAATTTTGCCATACCTCTTCTATGGTTTTGTTCACTATAATGAAATGTAGTGGAAGAAGAAGACGTACCTACGGCGCCCATCGAAGAAGTCGAAACTCCTTGGAGTTGTGTTTGAGTTGGATCTATGCCAAATTCGGTAGGATGATGAACTCGAACATGCTTGGTATAAGTGCCGTATCCATTGCCATCCTTCCAAGTATAAACATTTTCACAATAGTTACATATCACTTTCCAAACCTCCTCACCATGTTTGTCCACTCCGAGCTCCTTCCTAAAGTGACGAATAAAAATTGAGGACTTCGGTTCACGAATTTTAGGAGAAGGCGGTTGACCTTGTCGACCGCCTCCACGAAGACCGCGACCCCTTCCTCTTGGTGCAAGTGGTGGTAGGTTATGTGCATCACTTTCTTCGGTACTTGGAGTTCCTACATATTGTGGTTCTTGTGACATGAAAGGCGGTATTGGAAATTGTTGGTCTCCAACTTGAACCTCCTCCTCATCTTCTAAATTTTCCCATTCATTTCTCCCCGCCATTCCCCCATCATAAAAGGGAATATCATTTGGAATTGGTGGTGGTGGTGGTGGTGGTGGTAGTCGAGAAGATGAAGAAGGTTGGTTGTTTTTGCTCTTGCTACCCGTTTTTTTGTTAAGTTTCTAAGGAAAGAAGACATGATGGTGTATTGGTGATTTGGTGTGTATGATGAGTGATGAGTGATGATGACTATGAAAATGGATGAAAATATGGAAAATGAGGATGGAATTATGGATTATGGAATATGAATGTTGGTGAGTGATTTGAGGCTTTGATCTTGAGACTTGAGAGTTAAGAACTTAAGAGAGAATTAAGAGAGAGTAAAGATTAAGAGAGAGTTAAGAGAGTTTTGTGAAAATAAAATGGTGGAGGTGAATTTGTATTTATAGGTGAAAGGTAAGGATTATTTTGTTTTTTATTTATTTTTAATTACTGAAAATTGTCTAAAAAGTCAAAAAACGGGCAAATTTGGTGAAAAGGTGAAAAAAACGGGCAAATTTTTGAATTTTTTTGAATTTTCTGAAAAAACCGCCGGTTCCACGGTTCCGAACCGCCGGTTCCCCGGTTCCGGTTCCCCGGTTCCGGTTCCGGTTCCAAAACCGGCGGTTCCACGGTTTTCAAAAAGCACGAACCGAGATTGAACCGGGAACCGGCCGGTTCCGGTTCATGCCGGTTCCGGTTCTCGCCGGTTCCGGTTCTGCCGGTTCCGGTTCCGGTTCGGTTCTCCGGTTCCGCCCGGTTCCGGTTCCGGTTTGCCCATGTCTAATCCAAATATATGTAGACAAACTAGTAGTAATACAAAGGGTAAGGGGTGAAGACTACAAAACATAAATTAGTTTTACATCAAAATGAACAACACTTGCAGCTATTCCAAATTAATCCAAAAAGACATAAGCAATTGTCCATTTCGAAAACTAACATAGGAATAGCCGTTAAATAGATACCTAGTTAACTATGCACTAACTCTATATATATAACGGCAATTAACTCAACCCTTCAAACCATTAATTCACACGACCAAGTTTTAATTTTCATTTCTAAGTTTACATTTATTATAACATGGGGAGGTTGCAGTTGTTGCTCGTTTACTGCTTCATCTCGCTAACGATGAATAGTAAGGCATCTCGATTGTTATCGGAGCAAGTTCGGAGGAGCGTTCTCGACAACGGACTTGGCCGTACTCCACAAATGGGGTAAGAAATTCAAATTACTCCCTCCTTCCCTCAACTCTAAAAATAGTCTTTCCTTTCTTTTCTTTTTTTTTGTTTGTCTAACAACAATAGTTATATTTTAGAAAAAAAAAAAAAACATATACAGAATTATTTAAGCACCATTTTAAAAGGCTTAGGTGTAACTTTTTTTGAATGGATGAAGGTAAATACCATAGGACATTGATTTCTCCTAGGAGGGACATCCGGCTTATCTTAATCTTCATAGTTCTCGTAAACTACCTCTAAAAGAATTTGTTGATTTAATGAGAAAATTCATCCGTAATGAACATTATTCCGTCAATAAACACAATTACTCACACAATTTGCATATCACTTGTCTGTTTGGAAGAACCTTATCGCTGATTTTAGGTACGACCGCCGATAAATAGCACATTTTCTTAAGAAATGTATCGTTTAAAACCTTCAAAAAGTTGATGACCGAATGTTTGTACCGAATTATGCTGACAAAATTTTCATCAGCAATTCACCAGAAATATATTAATCGAAATCGGAATTAATTCTAACTCCCACATGATGAAAAAAAGTAAAAATGAAAAAAAAATATTATTAACGACACATTTCGTCAAAAATAAACTGTTAAAATAGATTGAAGTTAGTTTTTTCACAAAGATTTCATAGCAATTCAATCAATAATTACTGACGGATTCTTTTTTGTCACTAATTTCCGTTGACTGATTCTTGTAGTGTACAATTTTGCTTTAATTTTTTTCTAGGTTAAAAATGTCCACTTAATTTTAGATTATTAATTTTGATTTTTTTTCAGATGGAATAGTTGGAACCACTTTAGTTGTCACATTGAAGAGAAATTAATCAGGGAAACAGGTCAGTTGCTTTTGTAATTATTTTTTCTTTTGCTACTAGTTGTATCATCAAATCAAATGCAATTATTTATTCAGTCCAAATTTGTTGATTTTTAATTTATATTTTACCAAATATTTATATTTTGTAAATTTCTATGAATATAGCATTATATTTTCTTTAAACCCCTTAAAAACGCATAAGAATTACTCCCTATTTTGCGAGACGCGACCACCGTTGAAAAACCAAAACAACATAATTTAGTACATTGTCACACAGTACTATTTTATAGATTGATGATTTTATTTTGGGTCTTTTAGCGGATGCGATGATATCGAGTGGACTTGCTGATCTCGGGTACAAATACATAAATTTAGGTAAATTTACAATTTTTTTTTTTTTACATTCTTGAGTCCGTTGACATAAATTCATCAACATAATATATACTTAATTCGGTTTTGTTTGTTTTTTTCACTATCTATGGCATAAAGATGATTGTTGGGCAGAGCTTGATAGGGATTCAAAGGTACGTCACTCACCTTTTCTTTTGCCTTTGAATTTCTCAAAATATAAATATCAAGAAAAGATATTTGAAAATGGTTAAAAAAAAAAAAAAAAAAAAAAAGGCAAAGTTTGTGGACACAAATAAAATGGAATATATAGTTTGTAAGAAAATATATATATTCAACCCACTGGAGCGCCGTCTAATTATATTTAATTAATGCACATTATTTCTTTTAAAAGAAAAAAAAATATTCAACCACAAACTCTATAATTCACAATTTCGCAATTGCAATTCATTTTATTAGGGGAATTTTGTTCCAAAAGCTTCGGCATTTCCTTTGGGAATCAAAGCTCTAGCAGACTATGTTCATAGTAAAGGATTGAAGCTCGGAATTTATTCCGATGCTGGGTACGTATTTTAACCTAAATCTTTTTTTTTTCGAACCGATATAACTAAGTATGTATGTATATTCTCAACCCTAAATCTCGACTAATTCTATTTGAAATATCTAATTTGCATTTCTTTGATGCATAATTAATTTCCCTTGTAGAACTCAAACTTGTAGTAAAACTATGCCCGGATCATTAGGCCACGAAGAACAAGATGCAAAGACTTTTGCTTCATGGGTAATTTGATTATAATTATTGGTATCTATAATACATATTTATTCGCTAAAATTTTACGTATTTGCTAGCAAGTTGGATAATTCCGCTAATTTTTTTATTTTTATTTTTATTTTTTAAACAGGGAATCGATTACTTAAAGTACGATAATTGCAACAACAACAACATGAGTGCAAAGGAGAGGTATACACACATAAAATTAAAAATGATTAATGAGGAAAATCATATTTAGTATGTATTTTCAGAAATTAATTTGCTTTTATTTGTGTGGTTTTTTTATGAAATAGATATCCAATTATGAGCAAAGCTTTACTTAATTCTGGAAGATCCATATTCTTTTCTCTATGTGAATGGTGAGTTAATATTCCATTTTATTTCATTTAAATTATTATTTTTATGTTAAAATTTGTACCCACGGTCTGCTGGGAAATTAATTTTACTTTATTTTTCTGAATTTCAGGGGGCAAGAAGATCCTGCAACTTGGGCTCCGAAGCTTGGGAATAGCTGGAGAACAACAGGAGACATTCATGATAACTGGAACAGGTGTATAGCAGCTGAGCTGCTGAAAGTGTTGTCGATAATATTTTTAAATTTTTATTGAGATAATTATATTTTCATTATTTTTTATCAAAATTTTAATTAATTTGACAAACAAAACTAAAGCGTGATTATGTTTCCTTGTAGCATGACTTCGAGAGCAGACCAAAATGACAAATGGGCTTCTTACGCTGCACCCGGTGCATGGAATGGTTCGTAAACACATTTTTCTTTTTTCTTTTTTCTTTTTTCTTTTTTCTTTTTTTTTTTTTTTTTTTTTTTTTTTTTTGTAAAGGAAACACATTTTTCTTTAATTTCCGTATTTTTCTTTAATTAATTATCTATGGTAATACGAATTATTTTGATGTAGATCCGGATATGTTGGAAGTTGGAAATGGAGGCATGACCGCTGAAGAATATCGTTCACATTTTAGTATATGGGCAATGGCTAAGGTATATATCTAACGACATTAATATTTCTTGTTATTATTTGCGGGAATTTTTATTTTTATTTTGATTTTTTAGTTTATTTTATTTTAATTTGGGAAAATTTGGATATAATGTAGGCACCCTTATTGATTGGTTGTGATGTTCGTTCGATCGATAAGGCAACATTTGAATTGCTTAGCAATGAAGAAGTTATTGCAGTTAATCAAGGTAAGAACGAGATATAATAAACGTTGCTTTGACTTTTTTTGGTCAACTTGATTTAATTTTGACGTATGATTTAAATTCATTGATCTCTATGCTTTGAAAACACAGATAAACTTGGTGTTCAAGGGAGAAAGGTGAAGAAGAATGGAGATGTAGAGGTAATACTTCGTTTCATTTGTACTTGCTCCCTCCGTCCCATAGTCCGCAATTTTTTAAAAAAAAACAATTGCTCTTAATTTAGAGCAAATTTGAAATGTTTTTGGACATTCATTATTTATGGGACCGATGTAATACAAAATAAACTTCAGTATGCCAAATTGTTTACATAAATGAAAATTTTGAATAAAATTGCAGGTTTGGGCAGGTCCTTTGAGTAACAACAGAGTAGCAGTTATACTATGGAACAGAGGAGCTACAACAGCTAATATAACTGCTTATTGGCCAGATATCGGCCTCAAATCAACGACGATTGTCAGTGTCCGGGACTTGTGGACCGTAAGATCTCATCCAGAATTCCATTTACCTGCTATAACTAATACTATTATTTCCCTATGCAAAATGAATGTCTATTTTTGTGCTTGATCGATCAAATTACTAATACTTCTAAGACAATTTTATTACTCCGTCTTAATTTTTTATTTTTTTTGTTCAATAAATAAATGTTACGCTTGTGCTTTGCAGCATTCGGATCAGCGATCAGTGAAGAAACAACTATCTGCAAGCGTAGCATCTCATGCTTGCAAAATGTATGTTCTTACTCCTCAGTAAGGAAGTTAATATACATACATGATGCAGAAATATAAGCTCAAGACATAAAATGAATTACATTGGGATAAATTTATTAGGTAAACTGTTCTAAATGTTATGATGATTTACAAGTATACATTATCTTTTATTACTCATTTTGGATTTTGATCTTTTAATTAGTATCATTTATACAATTAATTAAGACAACACTGCACTTTCCACACAAAATCATTTCAATGTAAACTTTATTTCATTTGATTTTAGAGATGCTCGTTAAATTATTCATCCACTTCCGTTAAAATAATTAACATTTCGTCAATTTTTACACTGAATTGCTAACAGAAGGTTATGTTGGGAATCAGGTTTGCAAACAACAAAATGTAGGAAACCAAACTACAAAAGTGTGTAGATATTGGATAACTAAATTGCAATTGCAATTCGCCCTAGTGTAAATGGCATGGAAGAGAATCTTTATTTTTCAGTACCAAATGATCACATGCTCCTTCAGTCCCATAGAATCTTACTCATTTACTATTGAGAACAGGAAGTAATAAATCTATAGTGTATAAATTAGAGTTGTACTTGCTACAGTTCTTTGAACAGTAGCAAGTGCGGAAATTCCCATTTCGCCCTCATACATTTGTCCCTTTCCCATTTTGCCCTTAAAAAAAAAATTAAATTAAAGAAAAAAAAAATTGTCCTCGGACACGGGCTTAGTTAAAAAAAATAATAATAATAATAACGTGTCCTCGGACACGGGCTTATTCTAGTAATGTTATAAGAGTAGGTGTTGTGAGTGGGTAGGAGAGAGAAAGTTGGGTAGAAAATAGCAAGTGGAGTTGTTGTGAGTATAACAAGTGGGTCCCACTAAGAAAGAAGTATTATAAAATTTCCTTTTTAGGAAGTGTGACTTACCAATGGGATGCCCAAAATGAAAAAGTAGGTGAGGTTATATGGGACGGAGGGAGTAATATATTCTCTAAGTTTCGCCTTGACCATCACAGAAGCAGACTCAAAAATCTACTAACATAAACCCAGGTTTCATCTGTATATCTTGACTAATCTGTTTTATCATGCTACAAATTAAACTTCTAAGAAAAGGTCAAGATTTGTCAACCAGATAAAACCCTCCACAAAACTTCACTGCAATGTAATGAATGATATACGCCCTCAGTGTGTGTGTGTGTGTGTTTCGCAACTCAATTCCATGACACGGGATTGGAAAGGGAAGAGCAATTTAAATTCCATGATAATGAATATTTGTTCTTCCAATGCTTAAGATTTAGCAGTCAACATACCTCCAAGTATTTTGGATACTTTAGTTTTCGTGCGACTTTTTATGAAGAGTTGGTCCTGAGTTCCTCCCACTGCTTGGGAGCTTACGGTATGGGTCAAATCTCCCCTCTTCAGCAGTCCAAGCTTGCACGGATATTCTCTCTGGATTAAACGCTGCCCAATGCGTTCAGCTGGTCCATCCTAAAATGAGTAAGATAACAAAGCTGTCACACAAAGTTTTTCTTTCCGGCACAAAAAATTGTATCTAAAATGTGAGTGGTGAAATGAAAATGTGATTAAGGGCTAGTAATGATCAAGTTCCTGAGACAATAAGCGTTCTCCTAAACCCTAATACAGATATTAATATGAGAAAAAACTAATGTTGTAACCAGAGAAGAGAATACAACAGATAATAATGAACATAATCAAGCAAGAACACAGATATACGTGGTTCACTAATATCAATTAGTTACGTCCACGGGCGGAAGGGGAACATATCTTATTAATCTGATGCGGAGCAAGATACTAATGTACAATCAAGATCTAACCAGATTATTGCCCTAGGCAATAACAAACGTGTATCCTTTTAGATCCCCTAAAACAAACTACACCAGATGTTGGATCTTCATATTATACTAGATTAGCTTTCGATCACGAAACCCTAGCTTCAAATCTCCGACTTCATATGCATCTGCCAGATAAATATTAGATGTGTTTTGGATGTATTCTAGACCACCTATCTTGAATCAATGATCAGATTGTATCTCTGACTGCAATAGCATAATTCAGCTGTTAAGGTATAGCTAGTATTTATACTAGCTAGCCCTAATCCTAAAGGTTGCAGGAAACCCTAACCAGAATTCGGCCCAGCCCAGAACTCGAACCTCCGTTGCACGACCGTGCACATTACACTGCTCGACCGTGTAAAACACTTCAAAGTTACTGCTTTGGCGATTTTCCTTATGCACGACCGTGCTTAATTGTAAGGCACGAGAGTGCCAATTTTCTTGCTTCATTCCTTGGATTAAAGTCATAACCCAACAATTAAGATGGTTTGGACACGTAGATTGTAAACCGCTTAGTCCACTCATTAAGAAGTTTGTGCCTTATGAACATAATGATTCCTAAAAAGGGAGAAAGGAGCTACAATGGGTAATAAAGTATGTCCTAAATGTGTTAAATTTTGAGAAGTCGCTATTGGCAATAGCAATTTTTATCTTTGGGGAAAACTAAAGTCGCTATTGCCAATAGCGGCTTTTCAAGTGATATTTTGGGAGATACTTGGCCAAAAGTGACAATTTGAGGAAAAAACAAACATTGTTATGTGTGTGTGTGGACCTACATTGGAGCACATCCAATGGTGACAGAGTTTTCATTCATCTGCGCATACCGCGCCGCAATTGATTTCGACTTAGAGTTGATTTGAGGTTAAATAAATCGGAGGACCTAAAAAATGTGTAAACTGGACAGATGAATGTGCCCATTTCAACTTTAGGCATGTATACTTGAACTTATGCACTCTCTTCTTCTATAAATATAAGAATCCGGAATTTTGGACAATTAGTCTATAGAATTAGTAATGCCTGGTTTAAGTCTAAATATGACCATAAAAATCATATGTTACAATACTATGTACTTTAGCAAGCATAACAAAAGAGGCGCACCTTCAATACAGTAATCCCTTCACAAGTACATTATGATGGATGTGACTTGTGAGTTTGCATTGGCTTCTGGAACTTCCCATGAACCCACACCCTCCTCATCGTCTTCCCTTTCCGACGATTCACTGACTTAACACAACAATATTCAAGCTCAAGCTGCAAATTTGTAAAAGATATTATTGCAAAATGCAAACCATACAAATCAAGACACAAGAATATTCTAACTTCCAATATGTAAATATTCTAGCAACAAACTAACAATAATAGCAGGGGGGAAAGAAATGCATCTTTTGCCCCTAGTAGTTCTTGCAGTAAGCAAAAAATGAAAGAATGGATATTAATGGAAGCTGATATTAGGATGATAACTCGCAAGGGATGTAATGTATCAGTAGGAAAACTGGTTGACTTTTTGAGAAGGGAATCCTTAAATGGGACGGAGGGAGTATCATGCAATGTATTTTTCATACACATAGGAAATCTACTCATTCATGTTAAAACGAATGGGTTGGGTGGAAACCTTGATAAGAATAATACCTCATGAAACCCAGCACTTGTGAAGAGATCTCTTACAATATCCAAACAGAAGAAATATGAACGAGTACCATCGGAACGCATGTATTCCCTGAAGCCCACCTTTTGGTCCTGCTCAAATCGAAGCATCGTCATGTCATAAAGACCTGAATCAATCATGATCAAGAGTCAAGACATTTCAGCAAATATTGGACAAGTAGAGAAAATAACCATAGAAAGGAGTTTACTGGGAATTGAACATAGCATACTTGTATATTTTCATCTGCTGAAAATTTCAATCTCCTTAGGTTCCGGTACAAATAATTCTACTATTCTCATAGGCAGTGTTTCTAAGAGAAGCTTTCATTCCAAAATTCAGTCGGGAGTCTTCCAAAATTACCATACTGTGCAAAAGTAGATTGTGGACTATACTCCCCTCCCACCTCAAATTGCAAAAATAACTGTGGTAGGACAAGAATTATGGAGAAACATACTCCCTCCGTCCCGTCCGACTTAGGACGTTTTGCCATTTTGGGCGTCCCACCCGACTTAGGACGGCCCAAAATGGAAAGTTTATATTACTTTTATATTAAATGGGACCCACTTGTCATACACACAACAATAATCCCATCACTATTTATCCCACTCATATTCTCTCCTATTTAATTTTTCACACTCACAACACATCCTCCACTTATTCTCTCTCCTAATATTATAATAGTATTCCTTAATCTCCGTGTCGGGAGTGAATGTCCTAAGTCGGACGGGACGGAGGGAGTATAATATTAAGTTGTGGGTATGGATAGTGGGGTAGGGAATAGTAAGTGGGTTAGTTGATGTGAGTATGATAAGTGGGTCCCATTAATTAAAAACCTTCCATTTTTGGATTTTGCAATTTCAAATGGGACACCAAAAAATGGCAACTTTGGCAATTTGAGGTGGGACCGAGTGAGTATTTATATATGGTGAACCTGATGCATCCTGATGGTTTTTTGATTTGATTACAATTCCCATGCATAGACAAGTGTAACTTTCATATTTATCTATCTATTTTGTGGAACCGAGTATAAGGTTTTTGGGCTATTACCATAATCCCTGAATAAGAGCAGGCCACCGGGCTTCAAGACAGAGAAGCACTCTGCAATAGCTCTAGGCATCCTGTGCAGCGGTACTGCTGATAGTGTGAATATCTAGCAATTAACAGAAAGTTGATTTGAAGTTTTAGATATCAGGACATCACCTATGCTCCATATAATGATAAATTTAATGGGAATAATCAAGCAGAAAAAGACAAAATCAACCATTCTCATATGGACCCAGCAGACATTCAGTCAGGTCTAAAAATTTATAAAGGAACCCCTATAAATCAGGGCCTTAGAGCTCACCCTTTTGGTCAATGCTACGGTTCATGCTGTTGCACGCTAACACAAAGATCAAAAAGCATAAAACCCGGTTTTCTATTGTGCGGGTAACCCCCCCCCCCTCTGCTTCTATATTAGGCAAATAAACCCCCTATAAACCCCATCTCCTTCAAAAAAAATGTTGCAAGCATCAATTTTTATTATCCAAACGAAAAGGTTATCCGCAGTTCCGCTTAATGAAGAAACACAGGGAGTTTTCAGCTCTTTGCTCTAACACAAACTACCTAGGGTAACATCATAAGCATATTGAGGCATAGACATTTTTTTCCTTTTGCACGAAAAAGAAGAAAGAAACAAATAAACAATAATATGCATATGTATTTGTGTACATACAGAAGCATAGAAAAGTGTCATCATATACAAATAGATGATAAATAACAATTCCTAATATAATTCCAACATAGCACTGAAGGAGAAGATCAACTTAAGACAGCTATTTGGTACAATCACAGAATAAAATAACATAAAACTGGTTCAAGCCAAAAGGCAGATGTGAACCAGTTTTATAATCTACCCAAGATTTTCATTTCATAGCTTAAAAAGGTACTCCAGACAACAACAAATGAAATGTCACTGAAATGTGAAAAAGAGAGCACATACTAAGGTAACAAAGTCGACTCCACCGTCGCAGCATTTACTTTCATCTGACGAACTTAAGTTAGTAAGATCTCTCGAATTCTTGTTAGCATCTGAAAAAGCAAACAGAAACCCAATTTTCATACTCCATCTGGTACAAATAAATCCTTGTTGAAGAAAAACAAATAAGAGAAATTTGAATTCTCCACCTGATTTGCATAGATGCAGATTTTGTATACATGTTCCTTGGCAAGAATCACAAATTAGCCACCCCGGAAATCCAGATGTTGAAAAATCACAACAGAATGGGCGGAAACGACTTGTAGATGAGATAATATTAGCCCCGTGTATAACTTCTGTCGCCCTCTCAAGAGCTTCCGAGCTGCAATCGCAAGCATATACAAGGATGCTCTCTTTGGCACTACAATGCAAGAATATATGCTCCATTGGATGAAAGCCAACAAAGAAAAAGAACGGAGATTTTGACTCTAGAGTCTGAAATCAGAAAAGAAGATAGACAAAGTTTCTTTTGCATTTGGCAAGAAATACTAAACAAATTCCTAATCCATGACATGTAAAACAGTCTATAATCTTGTACAAATTGCAGAAATTCGCTTATAGCAAAAGATAAACTTTGGAAATTTTTGAAACAAGCACATGAAAAAGAAAACAAAGAAAGCCTGGTGTCTGGGTTGTAGGCAATCCTAAAGACGAACTGACCAATTATCCCGAAAACCAAAAAGCAGAGAGCTAAAAGGAACAGCAGTTTACAGAGTCATCTGGAAACATATCTCGGGTTGTCTTCTATTTCCCTGTATACAGAAGTGGCGATTCTTACTTTATTTCCCTACATACTCAAGCTAAAAATTTGTCATTTTTCATTTAAGAATGTCGGGTTTCAGAAAAGGGTTCTCACATTTGATGCTACCATGGCAAAATATTATTCCCGTTAAATGTCTGCCCGGCCCGAGTATATGGTCGTTGGGGGGCCCTATTTTATCAGGATAGGGGGCCCTATTTTATGGTATATAGGGGGTCCACATTTTATGAAAATATAGCCAAAGTTATAATTATGGTTTGGTTCCCCCGTGTTATATTCTATATGCCGCATACTATATGTGTTGTGATCGATGTCGCATATTATGTGTTATATTTCGTATGCCGCGTATTAGATGTTGTGCGTTATATGCTGCATAGTGAGTGCTTATGATTACGATGCTAGCCAAGGTTATGCTTATTGTTGTGGTTCTGGTCCTGGTTCCCACCAATGGCTTGGCCCTAGCATATTATATATTATATACCGAATATTGGTTCCCGCATGACGGATGTCGTTCCCGCATGTCGGATGGAGGTTCCCGTATGACGGGTGTTGGTTGTCGATGTGTCATGTCGCACATCGTAGGTCGCATACCTCATAATGTATGCTATTAATGTTATAATGGTTACATGCCGTATATTGTATGTCGCATGTTAATGTTATGGTGATGGTTTAGGCCAAGGATTATGTTTATGCGGTTATGGATCGATTCCCGCATATGGCTTGGTTCTCGTATGTTGTATGTCGTACGGCGCATAATTTATAGTGTATATTGAATGTTAAATGTTGTAGTCTTTTGTTAGACTCCCCTCCATCAGCGTGACACGTGGCAAATGGAAATAATGTGGATGATGATGATGTCAACGGTGATGCCACCTCGACATGGAATTTATATAAATACTCCCCCATTTCATTATCGAGGTATGTGTGTGATTTTAGGAGAGCTTCTCTCTCCTCATTTTCTCTCTCTATAAAATATGTCATATATAAATGTTATGAATCGGATTAATGATTCTCACGCTGTAGGGTTTTCTGGGGAAAATCCCCGCCCTAACGGTGTTTTCTCTTGTAGGTCCCACATTATTTAGGACCTCGTGGAGCGTGTTTTCCAGTCCGTCACCGTTGCTACTCGGCCGGGCCTGTGCAACACATTTTTATGGCGCATCAATTGGTTCCGTTGCCGGATCGACAATTTTCCGGCGGAGTTTGGCCGGAATAGAGGAGCCGGAGTATCCAGCTAGATCAAGCAGGGGTAAAGCAATGGCCTGAGTTCGCCTGAGCAATGTAATGGTTAGTTACCGCTTCTGCTTGCGGGATGAGGAAATTTCAGATCGGAGTTCGCGGAAAGTTGGAAATCAACTTTTCCGTTTCCTTTTCGTCCGAGATTTGCGATTGGTTTGGTAATTTAAGATAATAGAAAGAGAAGGAGAAGGGTAAAGCTAGATCCGGGTCGCTTAGTTCGCGGAGAAGAAGGGACGGTCACCGGAAAGTTAAAGAGAAGAATAAGAGGCCAGATCCGAAAAGCTACTTGCCGCCGGAGTCGTTCACGGAAAGTTAGAGAGAGAAAGTGAATAGTGCCGAACAAGAAGACGGAGACGCGTGTCAACGAGAGAATAGCCGTGTCCCTACACGCGTCAAATGCCCACCCACGTTATCCCAAGACGTGTCAAATAAAGTGGAAGCCGTGGTCGGAGATGTCGCCGGAATCGGGAAGATGAAGCCGCCAGCAAGGTCGGATGGTCGCCCAAGCGCCGATTCTCACCTGTGGTTGTTGCCACTGAACCAGTTATGTTCGCCGTGATTTTTCCCGACCTGGTTGCTGCCGCCTGTTCGGCGAGCGCGAAGGTCACCGGAAAGAAAGGCGAGGTCGCCATCGGGTACACCTCAAGCCGCCGGGGAAATCACCGCGGTAAGGTCGTTGCTTGGTCCAAGAAGAAGAGAAAATGAACGGGAAAGCGAAATAGCTTTGAAGTTGCCGGTGGTGCAAGACGGTCCGCGCTGCTGGGTTGGTGATGGTGGACTACCGTTAAGAGAAAAGTGGGAAATAAAAGAGATGAAGAGGAAATAAATATTGGTCAAACGGGGTTGTTTTTTTTACTTGGCTGTGAGAGTTACGCAGAAAGTGGGTTGGAAAAGTCAATGATTCTCAGCCATATAAAATTAGAATGGATTAAGTTACAGGCCAAGCAATTATCTCCTCCAATTAAATATGTGATGATCATTATAGCTTCCGTTAAGTTCTCAACGGACTTCGTCAAAGTTGCGGCAAATTCCCATCAGGTCGCTTCTTTCCATCTTTATCATTTATAATGAATAAATGCTTAGCCATATATACTTTAGTAAAATAATGACTGATATATGCAAATGTGCTTTTAATAAAGATATGAAAATGTTTTTGAAATATGCTTATCATGTTAAATGGGGGCTTTAACTGGATATTACTTTAAGTGACATTAAATCTTGTGACCAGTTAAATAAGGGTTATTAGATGGAAAGAAAAGTGAAACGCGAGAAAGTAGTATGCAAATAAATGTATGATTAGAAATTATGTTGCATAGCAAAGTCGAATATGCTCCCTATTTACTATGCCAACTTGGTAGAATAAATCGGCTTAATGCGTTGCTTGCCTAATTCTTGTTTCTTAAAAAGAGATAATGGAATATAGAAACTTGAATATGAAAATGGTTATAATCGAGCGGGAATAAGCTCCGTGAAATGGTTAAAACATATTTTGAAATAATGTTTTGATAGTTGGCGATTTCATGAGAAAAGAATAGAAAGAAGTGCTTGGCGACATATGAAAATCTATGTTTAGTTCTATATTCAAGATAGTTTGCCAATATCACCTTTATGTTTTTAAATGATATATTCTTGGTTAAGAAATAGCAAATTGCATACCTTTTTGGGAGAATTTGTTATCTTTTGGGCAGTGAATTTGGTGCGGGAAGAGGAAAGCCGCCAGAGACAGTGATTGCCGGCCAAATAAATCAGGTCAACTCTTCCTTTTTTCACTATAGCCTTTACTTTAATAAAATGAAAAGTAGACAAAATGGTATTGCTATTTTTCTTGGGCTAAGAATTTGAGACAGGAAAAACGGACGGAGAAAGTTAAAAGTTAATGGGAAGGGCAAGTGTGGTACAGCCTTGTTGTTAAATCCATCTGGAATATCGTTAACCTCCGTCAGGTTGTTTCTTTCCACCTTTTCCAATTGTGTTGAATGGTTTTTCATATAAGCTCATTATGTGAAAATATGAATGCATGCTTAAAAATGTCAGACAAAGACGCTTAAATGTGTCCCGAATAGCATGTTAAAATTATCGACTTAACTTGCTCGCCTACTTATGTCACTAAAAAGAGGTAATGAGTCGCTAAAGCTTTGTTGATCATAAATAGGCGTGACTGAAAATAAAAATAGTTAATGAGTATCTGATAAAGTAAAAAATGTTCTTTGTTTGCTATGACTACGTGATAGTATGAATGAGACAAATCCAATGTAACTAGAGTATGTGGTTATTATGATAAGAGACATGCTCGGCCGCTAATATGGAGCGTGCATTATAAATGTGATATAAGATCAATAAAGTAATGCTCAAGTAAACGGTTCACATAAGGATTTTCAATATGCCCCTCAGAATGTGTAATATGATATGGAATGCTTGTTGCCTATTTGCTAAAATATGGATGAATGTGGATTAGTATTATATGGCAACATGTCGCGCCAATTTCTAAATTATGCCCTTGCTTGTTTGTTTAATTATGAAAGTCATCAAGTTAGCAAAATATGGATATTGATCGAGTTAAGTGTAAAAGAAGTATGGCGCGAGAAAAATGATATTTCATAAAGTAAAATAAGTTTTATGCTATGTGCCTGTGCAAAATTGCGTCAGAATTGTGAAAAGATATGCTATATCGAATGAAAATAAAAGTGTCGTGACATATGGGTACGTTGACCCGCTACGTTTTTTGAGATCTTGAAATGATGAATAGTGAGAAATGGCAGTCGCGATAATATGTTTGAAATAATAATGTGCTCAGTAAAATGCGAAAGATAGTAATGGAGCATTATTTCTCTCATTTGTATAAAAGTTGCATGATATTTGCTTATTGTGTCAAAAATAAAGAAAGTGTTTACTTGATTTGCAAATGACTACCTCATGTCTTTGTAGTGGACTCTGCTGTGTGACAAAGTCGGCTAAGTAACTTGGAGGGCTCGCATCCCGAACTGCCCATGTGTTGATAAAGATTGTTGCCGCTAAAGCTGCGACAAAGTTGATAAAGATTGTTGCCGCTAAAGCTGCGACAAAAGTGAGTTGCCGCCAAAGTTGATAAAGATGGATTGATAAAGCTTAAAGCTGGATTGATAAAGCTTAAAGCTGGATTGATAAAGCTTAAAGCTGGATTGATAAAGCTTGAAGATGGATTGCGAAAGCTTGAAGATAAGGGGCGGTGCCTTGGAGATAGTGGTTCCTTGGCACCAAACCTTGCGACACGGAGATAGTGGTTCGTGCGCGGCGTCCTGGAGATAGTGGTTCCAGCGTCTAGAAAAGTCCCACTTTTATGGGCGAGAAAGGGGAGGCGGCTTGAGATAAGTTAAGTCGCCAAACCTTGCGGCTTGGAGATAACGGTTTCAAGTCGCGGTGTCCTGGAGATAATCTGCCAGCACCTAGAAAAGTCCCACTTTTTTATGGGCGAGAAAGGGGAGGCGGCTGGGAGATAACGGTTTCAAGTCGCCAAACCTTGCGGCTTGGAGATAACGGTTTCAAGTCGCGGTGTCCCGGAGATAACGGTTTGTGCACCTAGAAAAGTCCCAGCTTTTTATGGGCGAGAAAGGGAGGCGGCTTGAGATAATCGGTTAAGTCGCCAAACTCGCGGCTTGAGATAACGGTTTCAAGTCGCGGTGTCCCGGAGATAACGGTTTCTGTGCACCTAGAAAAGTCCCACTTTTATGGGCGAAAGTGGGAGGCGGCTGAGATAACGGTTAAGTCGCCAAACTCATGGCTTGGAGATAATCGGTTTCAAGTCGCCAAACACGGCTTTGAGATAATCGGTTTCAAGTCGCGGTGTCCCGGGAGATAACGGTTTCGTGCACCTAGAAAAGTCCCACTTTTTATGGGCGAGAAAGGGAGGCGGCTCGAGATAATCGGTTTCAAGTCGCCAAACTCGCGGCTTGGAGATAATCGGTTTCAAGTCGCGGTGTCCTGGAGATAACGGTTTGCACCTAGAAAAGTCCCAGCTTTTTATGGGCGAGAAAGGGGAGGCGGCGCGGAGATAACGGTTTCAAGTCGCCAAACCTTGCGGCTTGAGATAACGGTTTCAAGTCGCGGTGTCCCGGAGATAACGGTTTCTGTGCACCTAGAAAAGTCCCGCTTTTTTATGGGCGAGAAAGGGGAGGCGGCTTAGAGATAATCTGCTAAGTCGCCAAACCCGCGGCTGGAGATAATCGGTTTCAAGTCGCGGTGTCCTCGGAGATAACGGTTTCGTGCACCTAGAAAAGTCCCACTTTTTATGGGCGAGAAAGGGAGGCGGCTTGGAGATAATCGGTTTCAAGTCGCCAAACCTTGCGGCTTGGAGATAACGGTTTCAGAGTCGCGGTGTCCCGGGAGATAACGGTTTCAGTGCACCTAGAAAGTCCCGATTGCTTACTGCACGTAAAGTTTTGAAAAGAATTTGATTACCGGTTGAAAAGTTTTGAAAGTTTAAAGTTTGGCGAGATGCCATACCGGTTGAAAAAGTTTTGAAAAGTAAAGTGTGGCGAGATGCCATCATTTAAAAGATTCTGAAAAGTTAAAGAGTGGCGAGATGCCAAAGTTTTGTAAAGGTTTGGCGGGATGCCACGGTTTTGAAAAAGTGAAAAGTTTGGCGAGATGCCAATGTTTTGAAATGTTTCGAAGAGTGAAAAGTTTGGCGAGATGTCGCCGTTTTGAAAAGTTTTGAAAAGGTTAAAGTTCAGCGAGATGTCGCTGCTTCGAAAAGTTTGTAAAAGGAAAAGTTTGCGAGATGTCGCCGCCTTGAAAAGGTTTTGAAAAGGTTAAAGTTTGAGATGTCGCCGCTTTGAAAAGTTTCAAAAAGGTTAAAGTTTGACGAGATGTGAAATAGTTTGAAAAGGTAAAGTCCGCGAGATGCCACCGTTTGAAAAGCTTTTGAAAAGTAAAGTTTGACGAGATGTAACGGTTTGAATAGTTTTGGAACTCGAAAAGTCCCTGGTTGAAAGGCTGTGCACAACGGGGATCTGCGTTGGCGTGACTCGGGAGTCTTGCAAAAGGCCAAGCTCGTAAAAGTCTGGTTGAAAGGCCGTGCCGCAGCAACGGATCTCGCGTTGGCGTACGGAGTCTTGCAAAAGGCCAAGCCTCGTAAAAGTCCCGGCCGAAAGGCCGCAGCAACGGATCTGCGTTGGCAGACTTCGGAGTCTCTGCAAAAGGCCAAGCTCGAAAAGCCCGGTTGAAAGGTTCCAGTGCACAACGGGATCCGCGCGTGCATACTCTGAGTCTCTGCAAAAGGCCAAGCTCGGGAAAGCCCCTGAGATGCGTGGTTCCAGCACAACGGATCCGCGCTTGCCACTCGGAAGCTCCCACACTCGAGCGGCGAAGCTCCCACCTCGAGTGGCGGCGAAGCCTCCCGGCCTGGCCTCAGCAGTGGCGAAGCTCGCGACCCGGGAGGGACCTGTGCGTCCGGAAAGAGCCCAAAGATGGGCTCGCGTCGAGCTGCTTTGGTTATGATAGGCTCGCATCCCGAACCGGGCTGGTTATGACGGGCTCGCATCCCGAACCTGCCGGTTATGATGGGCTCGCACCCCAAACCGTTTCCGAAAGGAGGGCTCGCATCCCGAATCAGCTGGGTTATGATGGGCTCGCATCCCGAATCGGCTGTTAGCGATGGGCTCGCATCCCGAACTGCGGGTTATGATGGGGTTTCGCACCCCAAACCGCTCGAAAGTGAGGGCTCGCATCCCGAACCGCCGGGTTAGCGACGGGCTCGCATCCCGAAATGCTTCGTGTGATAAAGTTGATAGGAAAGACCTCGGCTCAAAATGCCGCAAAGGTCGAGCAATGGCGGAATTAGATAGCTCACCAAGTGGTTCGCGCGGGTTTAATCGCCGTGGTTCCGACGGGCGCGGTTTGATTAATAAGGTTTTCGTTCGCGCTGGCTGACCGCGTGGTTCCGATCGCGGTTTCACTAGCGCGTTCATTGTCGCGTTTTAGGTGGCGCATTGGATCGGCGCATTTTTATGCTTGATCACGAGGTTCGCTGGCCAGTGTGGCCGATGCTTAAGAGGTCTGGCCTTCGCATGTGACCAAGAGGTCTGGGTTTCAGCGAAGCTGTTTCTGCCAAGAGGTTCGGCCGGGAGCTGTTTCTGGGACAAGAGGTTTGGCCGCGAAGTTTGGTTTCCGGCCAAGAGGCTCGCCGCGAGTTTGGTTTCGGCCAAGAGGTTTGGGCCGCGAGTTTGTTTCGCCAAGAGGCTCGCGAAGCTGGGTTCTCGGCCAAGAGGTTCGTCGCGGCGAGGTTTCGGCCAGCTGGCCTGGGTTTGGCCGCGAGTTTTGGTTTCGCCAAGAGGTTTGGCCGCGAGTTTGCTTTCGCCAGTGGCCTGGTCGCAAGGTTTAGCCCAAGTAAGGCTGTGGCCCGGGTGTATTTTGGTTTTAGAGTCGGTTCGAGAAAGACCCGGCTTAAAGGCGCCAGTACGTACGGACAAGGAATAGTAAGTCGCCCGAAACTAAGTAAAGTCGAAGGGCGAGAAGTACAGCTAGGAGTAAGGTCGCCTAAAGACAAGCCTCACTCTTTCAAGGAGTAGTATGTATATAGATAAGTTGTGTAAAAGGAGTCTTCGATAAACTATCGAAGCAAAAAGGTAACTATCAAGCAAAATGCAAAAGAGTAATATCAAAAGTTAAAAGTTAATCATAGAGTGGAAGTCGCACCGCGACAACCAAAGTGCGGAAAGCAAAGTTAAAAGACGAAAAGTAAATTGTTTTAGTATAAACCCAGATCGTAGAGAAATTTTCCCCCAAAAGTCGAGGGATCGAAAGGTTTTGGCGTAATTGTCGAAACAAATTGTAGGGAAGGAGAAGTCTTTCGAAAGTCCAGCGACCAAGATTCATGTCGCTGGCACTTATAGATCTGAGCCGTATAATGTTGGCTCTCGTATGATTGGTTTTCGCATATTTTACCAGCCAAAAATTTACAGAAATGATTGAAATGGGAAAGCAAAAGTGCAAAAAGTTGAAGTAAAAGGAGAAGTTGGTAATAAAAGTGTTGAAAAGATCACGGAACGGACCTATGTTCTGTACCGTGAGAGTTGACTCTATGTGATAAGAAATATTTTGTTATGAATATTATTTTACTCCTCAACTCGATCATAAATAATCGAGCTAAGGAGTCCTGGGGCTTACGATGCTACCACGGCAAAATATTATTCCGTTAAATGTCCGCCCTACCCGAGTATATGGTCGCTGGGGGCCCTATTTTATCGTGATAGGGGGCCCTATTTTATGGTATATAGGGGGTCCACATTTTATGAAAATATAGCCAAAGTTATAATTATGGTTTGGTTCCCCCGTGTTATATTCTATATGCCGCATACTATATGTGTTGTGATCGATGTCGCATATTATGTGTTATATTTCGTATGCCGCGTATTAGATGTCAGGCGTTATATGCTTTGCATAGTGAGTGCTTATGATTACGATGCTAGCCAAGGTTATGCTTATTGTTGCGGTTCTCGGTCCTGGTTCCCACCAATGGCTTGGCCCTAGCATATTATATATTATATACCGAATATTGGTTCCCGCATGACGGATGTCGTTCCCGCATGTCGGATGGAGGTTCCCGTATGACGGGTGTTGGTTGCCGATGTGTCATGTCGCACATCGTAGGTCGCATACCTCATAATGTATGATATTAATGTTATAATGGTTACATGCCGTATATTGTATGTCGCATGTTAATGTTATGGTGATGTTTTAGGCCAAGGATTATGTTTATGCGGTTATGGATCGATTCCCGCATATGGCTTGGTTCTCGTATTTTGTATGTCGCACGGCGCATAATTTATAGTGTATATTGAATGTTAAATGTTGTAGTCTTTTGTTAGACTCCTCCATTACGGGCGTGACACGTGGCAAATGGAAATAATGTGGATGATGATGTCAATGGTGATGTCACCTTGGACATGGAATTTATATAAATACTCCCCCCATTTCATTATTGAGGTATGTGTGTGATTTTAGGAGAGCTTCTCTCTCCTCATTTTCTCTCTCTATAAAATATGTCATATATAAATGTTATGAATCGGATTAATGATTCTCACGCCGGAGGGTTTTCGGGGGGAAAATCCCCCCGCCCTAACGGTGTTTTCTCTTGTAGGTCCCACATTATTTAGGACCTCGTGGAGCGTGTTTTCCGGTCCGTCAGCCGTTGCTACCCCGGTCAGTTCCGTGCAACACATTTTTCTGTGGCGCATCAACATTATCGATAATTCGATTAATATTCATTGGATAAGTATGCATTCTTCTAGCAAGAAAGACGGACTCTTGTAGTGATAAATGTACACTTCAATGAAAGGAAATTTTTATTTAAAAAGCGATCAAAGAGTCAAAAATCAATGAATTAGTCATAGATTCATATTTGAGACAAAGTAAAAAATAAAGCAAGTCTTTCAAATTACCGTAATATTGGGAGAGCAGTACTGCCATTACCACATCCCACCTCCAATACCTTGGAGTATTCATCACAAGAAGCTAATTCCGGAAATTCTTTCAACAAATAGCGTCTCTCCTGCATCCAAAAAATGAGAAAACAAAGAATGAAACTCTTATAAAAAATTTAAAATTTGCACCAGCAAAACATTACGCATAATCACTTAACCTAACAAAAAAATAAAACGGGATGCAAAGAAGTAGAAGTAGAAGCAGCAGCCAGTCCATGCAATTTTATTTGTGGGTGGTCATCCAGAAACAACCTCTATGTGCTTTAAAGCGGGACAAGTTTGCATACATCTGACCCCTTTCTTTGCTGCATTGGGGTAATGTTGTTGTTGGGATGCAAAGAAGTACAATGTACTACAGAAATGATAACTCTAATGTCACATGAACAAATTAAAGAAAAAAATTTAAAAAATTGAGGCGCTCAAACTTTACACAGTTCTGTCCTGGTGTTGTACCTTGAAGAACTTTCCGGTGGAGTGACGAGTGTGAAACTGGGACCATGCCTGAGAATCTAAGGCGGACGACGGCGACGATGATGAGGTAGGGTCGTCGACGGGGAGGAAGTGATAGGCAAGCAAGGGATCGTTCTCGATGTCTTGCCGGAGTTGATCCCACTCGAAATCCTTAGAGTGGTACTCTGCTTCTTTTTCTTCTTCATTGCTCATCGTCGCCTCGGATAGAGCCGGACCGGAGGCGGCAATTTAGAACGGTTGAAGGGTAAATTCCAATGCCCAAAGGTTTGGAGTTTGGACTGCCCCTTTATGTTTGGATTTGTCTAACTTTATCTCTTTTAATATTATTATTTTTATACAATAGGAATATTTTAACCCTAAATGAAATGTTAAATTTCCTCCTCCTTGTTATCTTCGTTTCTCTTCTCTCCCTTTCCTTTCACTCCTCTAAAAACTCGAAAGCGGACCCTAAATCTAGCATTCGGGGTTAAATTGAGTGTCCACATATAGGGATGGCAATTTAATCGAATATGATTCATATCGAAGGCGATCCGATTCGAAAAATTCGAATATGATTTTAATTTTTTATGACCCGATCGGGTTCGGTATCACTTCTGACCTGACCCAACCCGACCCGATACCAAATATGTATATAAGTAAAAATTAGAAATTAGGGTTTATATATATACCTCTCTTTTTCTCTAAGGGGCGCCTCTCTTTCTCTCTCTATCCGCTATCTCCCTCTCTGCTATTTCTCTCTCTATTCGCTCCTTTCTCTCTCTCCGCTCGTCGCTCAATTCTCTACGCCGGCGATGGTACCCCTTCCCCTTTCTCTGGTCGTTGATTTCCCTTATCAACTGTATCCGGCAGTATTGTTCTCAACTCCGGCGTTCCTTTTCTCCATTGTCGGCCTACAAGCGTTACAACACCAGCAAACTCCTCTCGTCAACAGTCAAGCTCCTGTCAAATGATTAATAACATACTAGAGTACAATATTTGGTAAAAGTTTATATTTTCAGAATCTCTCCGCTCGTCATCTCTCTTTCCGCTTAAATGACATTCTATGTATTTGATTTGTATGTGTTTTGTGTTTCTTCTTCTTCTTCTCTAACGTCTTTAGAAAATACAAACTCCCCTTATGTTTTGTGTTTTGTGTTTCTTCTTCTTCGGATCGGTTCGGGGCTCGGATCGGATAGGGTTCGATAAATGGTTTAAAGTGTTCGGATCGGGTTCGAATCATGCCTGATCCGATTCGAACCCGACCCGTTGTCATCCCTATCCACATATGATATGATATTTGGGTTTACTTTCTTAAGGCCGAAGGCCCAAACAATTCTCCATAAAAACTCACAACATTTACTAAAACTTGCATTCAACCTTAGCCCCAGATCAAAATTTCACCAAAACCCACTACATTTGTATAACCTGGTGGTAGGGGTGTAAATTGTTCGATTTGGGGAATTTACGGACCGAACCACTAGTTATTGGTTTGGGAAAATTCCAAATCGTACCGAATCATGAAAAAATTCAAACTGAACCAAACCAAACTGCTATGGTTTGGTTCAAACCGGGGTTCAATTACGTGATTCAAACCACGGTTCGGACCGTGGTTCATACCATGATTTAGACTACGTTTCAAACCGCGATTCAGACCACAACTCATTATCAAATTTGTTTAAAATTTTCGTGATCATGGAGGAAGAGCGAATGATGCGGGTGTTTAAGAGAAAAGTCGGAGAAAGAAAGAGACTAGAGGAAGAGAAAGGTCGAAGGAAAAAACACTTTATAATGTCAATTGTGGAGAGAACTTGATTATTTATATGTCGCAATAAAGATAACAAATGATGAAATTAATATTAAATTAGATACAAAACATGGGTTATGATTAGTTTATTTAATGTAAGTTTTTTTTATTGATCTAACAGTACATAATAATAAATATTCAAAAATATTAAATAAGATACAAAACGGTGATTAGGATTAGTTTTTATAATGTGGTTTCGTTTGGCGGTTTGATCTCCCGATTCAGTTTATTGGTTCTGTCTCACGGTCTTAAACCGCATTTTGATTTGATTTGATTCGGTTTGATTTGGTCTGAGGCGGTCTGACCACAAAACAAATCGAACCATCTCCCCTACCTGTTGGTGATGATGCACAACAAGCGGCCCGATCCATCGATGAAGCCCCCTGCTTAGGCAGATCAGCCCGACCCGCCTCTATGGATGAAGGCCCGCTCCATTAGCCAGTTTTAAGTTCCAGAAAATTAAAAAGCCAAATAGGGATAACAGGATTTGAATCCTAGTCATTACAGCTTAAAGGAAGCATCTATCTACTGAACCAACCACTTATAAGTTTCAAGTGTTAGAATATTTAACCTTAATTCTTAAAACATAATTGGGCATACTTATAAAATGCCTAAATCTTTAATGAAATAATTTATAAAAATATTAAGACCTAAAACTTTAATTAAATAAAGTATATATCTATTAAATAAAGTGGTTAAAAACTAAAGCATACTTTAGTTTTATTGAACAAAGTATATATTTATTAAATAAAGTATATTTCTATTGAATAATTATATCAAATTGAAAGTATATATTTATTAAACTAATTGAATAAGTAACATCATGGATTCTTGTAGATCTGAGGGAGAATCCTCATCAATCGCTCTTGTCTCGTTCCTTCCTCTTTTGCTACGTCCGCTCCTACATCCTCTCCGCCGGTGACCTTTTAGCCATCCATTTCTAGCGAATCCTTTGAAGAGTTCACGGCGAAATGAGATGTCGGCGCCTGAGATTGAGATTCTCTGCTTTAGACCTCTTTGTTTCATCTTTTTCGAATTGTTGGGAAATTCAAATTGGTTTGTGAAGGTGCGTGTGTTTGTGAGGATGAGTGTTAATTTTCATTGTCTTGTTTTATGATAACTCACTTTTTAAAATTGTTTCTTATTTGATTTGATGACATCTCAACTTTTTAAAACCCACGAATGACAGATTACTTGCTTCTTCTTCTTTTTCGAAAAGGAATAGAGCTCACTTGCTTCTAACATTGTAAATTTTGTGTGTGTATATTCCCTCTCGTTCTACCTCAAATTGTCAAAACTTATCTCTTTTGAAGTCCCATTTAAATTTGTGGGACGGAGGGAGTATTTGTTTGATTATATGTGGTGATATGAAAATGTTTATAATTATAGTCTTATTACTAAGTATTATTACTAAGTATAAGAGCAGACTGGTTAATATATATTAGATTTTTTATGATTTTTAACAAAAATGTGAAAATTTGTGAATTTTTTACTCTCATAACTTAGGTATAAGAGTAATTTCACTCTTATATCTAAGTATAAGAGCGGGCTGATTGATAAAATATGAGACTTTTTATAATTTTCTTTAAGAAAATGTGAAAAATTGTAAAAAAGAAAAGAAAATTACATTTATACCTTAGGTATACGAGTAATTCTAGTATTTTAACCAAGTATAGGAGCGGAGCGGACTAGTTAATAAAATATGAAATTTTTTAATGATTTTTTAAGAAAATGTGAAAACAGTAAAAAATATAATAACTCTTATACGTTAGGTATAAAAGCAATTCTAGTCTTATACCTAAGTATAGAAGCGGAATGGTTAATAAAATATGAGATTTTTTATGATTTTTAAGAAATTGTGTAAAAAAAAGTTACTCTTATACCTACCTAGGTATAAGAGTAATTTTAGTCTTATATCTAAATAGAAAAGCGAAATGGTTAATAAAATATGACTTTTTTATGATTTTTTAATAAAATGTGAAAAATTGCATTTTTTTTAAATCTTATACCTTAGGTATAAGACCTTAGGTATAAGACTTTTCTACGATTTTTTTTTTATTTTTATACCTTATCTATAAGAGTAATTCTTGTATTATAGCTAATTATAGGAGCGGATTGGTTAATAAAAATGAATATTTTTATGATTTTTTAAGAAATAAGAAAAATTGTGAAAAAAATTACTCTTATACCTTAGGTATAAGTGTAATTCTAGTCTTATACCTATGTATAGAATCGAACTGATTAATAAAATATGAGATTTTTTTATAAAATGTGAAAATTGTTGAA
The DNA here is from genome assembly GCA_022495995.1 of Adenophora triphylla var. japonica. Lineage (NCBI taxonomy): Eukaryota > Viridiplantae > Streptophyta > Magnoliopsida > Asterales > Campanulaceae > Adenophora > Adenophora triphylla. Next base: position 68,318 of record JAFEMH010005182.1, on the reverse strand, counting down.
AAAAAATCACTCTTATACCTTGGGTGTAAGAGTAACTTTAATTTTTTTATCTTAGTTATATGATTGTGATGAAAATTTTGTAAATAAATGCATTGAGTGGCATTTATGTAAATAAGAGACTTGACTAGTGGCATTTATGTAAATAAGAGACTTGACTAGTGGCATTTATGTAAATGAGTGACTTAACTGGAGGATAATAATAAAAAAAAATATAGAAGCTTCCCAAATACCACATTTCACAATTTCAATCTTTTTTATCTTTTTAAAATCATGTATTTTAATTTTTTGATATTTTTTTTTAAAAAAAAAATCATGTTTTTGTGAATATTGAATCTCATTAATTATTAATTTATTGTGAAATCTTTTTTTTTTCATTTTTTCGTTCATATCATTTGAACTAATAATAGATATTGTAAAGTTAAGTACAAACAAAGCTTTGGCTGAGTGGTTAAGGTCTATTTTCACAATTTTGGTCTCATGTTCAACCCTACTCCCTACATATTTGGTTTTGATTTTTATGGAATAAAACGGGCGGGCTGTGGGATCCGGTCTGGATCAAGGCAGGGCGGACTGCGGAGCTGGGTGGGTTGTAAGTCATGTGGAGGGTATTTTTGTCATTCTTATAGCAGTGAGTTCTCATGAAATTATGAATCTGATATGGATTCTTATGGGTTTGTTATGTGTTTCAATGGCTCTAGAGTCCATAGCCCATTCTGGTCAATTTTCTACTGGGTCTGCTTACATAATTAAGAAAGGCGAGCATTGAAAGGACATGAAAAACCTAGTGTGGATAGCAATCTGAAAAGCTCCGGTTAACATATAGCAAAAATTCTTTGTATGGAAACCGGTTGGAATATTGTGCCAATTTGGTATTAACTTCTTCCTTTTGTTTAAAGAGAGGCTTTCTTCGACCTTAATATGCAAAGTTGGTTATCTTGGAAATTTTGAAGAATAGTATGACGGATATCTCAGGTAACTTTATGTGGAATACTTTATTTGATAAAGTACATTGAGCACTTTATCAAGTCACTTTTCCCTCCAAAACTTCTACCTAGTCACAATATTGTCCACACACATTTTCTCAACAATTCAGTCAATGTTAAATAAATAAAACATTAATTATGTAACTAAAAGATCAATCATAAATAACATGAAATAATTGCAGAATCTTAAAATTAATTCAAAAAAACAAAAGTAAATGAGTTCGAAAGTACACAAATTGAAGGCTCGAAATGACATAGAATTTGTTATTGATTGATGATTTCAATAACCTAATCTGAAATTACACAACAAAGATTTTTCTTGAAAATCAATGAATGTTAACGGTCATTTAATTCTATCATTTAAAATTGCCGCTATATAGAGAGTTCTATGATAGTAACGGTGTTGAGGATAGTGTAACTAGTGTTTATGTCTCAATAAATGTTGAGCTCACTTATTGGACCTCTTTGTATTTATATTTATAAGGTTTGAAATTCATTTGAGCTAGCATTACTAAATAGTCAATTATTAAAAAAAAATTGTAATACTTTTATAGAAACATTAAAATTCGCAACTAATGCTTAATTATTAAATTCATATATTTAAATAAAAATAATTCCTTAATTATAATAGTCTTTATCAACTATAAAATATAAATGTATTTAACTTTTTTGTATATTTATTGTAAGTTCAGGTGGGATGGAGAAAATATTATTTTTATCCAACTATATATATATATTTTTTTTATAGATATTTGCTTTAAATTTAACTTTGTTTGCTTGAAATAGTTTCTGATGACGCCAAGCTGTTCAGGGTCAGGAGCGGTTTTGAGGATATCTGGCTAGGATATTTAAGTGGTTGGTTTGTACCTAGATCACAACACAAAGAAGCACCGTTAAGGTCAAAGTTGGATGTTACTCCAACTCAGGCCCTCGGGTGTGAGAGTAAGAATACTGAGATAATAAGGCTTTGAATACCTTGGAGTGTGTGTGTGTTTAGGGTTTAGAGTAATATGACTTACTCAATTGTATATGGAACTTACCTTGCCCAAGGGGGTAAAGACCTTCTATTTATAGGAAATGCAATGGTGCTTGTTGAGGTAAGCAATGAGATCAGCCCTAGGGGGCACTTTGGTATTTGACCGCCTACACGTGTCCAGCCTAATTGGTCCCGTCGTGAGGGAACATTGACCGTCCGGGGGACATGGTGAAAGGGACATGAGCCGTGTAGCCGGCTTAGAGCATTAAATGGAATAGTAGGCGCTCGACCGAGCCGCATCAATGCGTGATGGGGAGGCCGGCAAGTGGCTGTCGAGCCAGTAAGCTTAACTTGCTCGGTAAGGCTTGACATTAACAGGGAAGCATGTGCCCGCGGTCAATATTGTGGCCGCTCCAAGGTATATGACGCGAGCACGGCTGATGCGGGCACGCCTACGGCGGGCATGAGTCCTCGCGGACATTCACTCTGCGGGCACGGACCCCAGCGGTCGCGAGTCGTGCGGGCACGAATATAGCGATCAGGATCCTTCCGGTCTTTGATAGGATTAATGCGGGGAGGGACGCGGTCTTGACCTCAAGGCCTATCTCGTCCGCGGTCTCCCCCCGGTCTAGGAAGCTGCCACGTCAGGTCCCTTGGACCGAGCCGGCCGGGCCCGGTCCAGTAGATCCGGGCTCATCAATGGCCCCTAGCTCCGAGTGTGATTATTTATGGTCTGAGCAAGGAGGTACTAGAAGCTCGGTAGGATTGGATCGTCGTTTTGGCGAGCACCAGTGTTAGCGCTTTTTGTTGTTTGTTGCTTGGCCCCATGGGCCAATGGGAACGTTCGGGAGGCACCAGTGAGTGACACGTGGTCCCTTGATGGTGTGCCTCCCGGTTAACAGGTGGGCCCCTTGGCAGATGAAAAGACGGGTTAGTGGTACGTACAGGGGTACGTGTCGCTCATCCAAGGGGGGGCAATAAATGCAAAGTTTATTTAATTTTCGAATTTTCAAACGTTGGAGACGGTTCAGGGTCCGAGGTAGGATTTGTGGGCTAATTAATACGGGTTAACGGGTTAACCCGTATTGGTAGGCCTTATAAATACCAAACCCTTAAACCTCCAACCCTTTTACCGTTTCCAAACCTTCGAAGAGCTTAGAGAGAGAATTTATTTGCTGCGAAATCCGTGCTAGTGTTTCTCCGAATCCAACCTTCAAGTTTTCCTTCGTAAGTATTGGGTGTTTTTCTTCTTCATCTCCTTCTAATTTTTCTTTTACGGGTTTTGAACGAAATGACCACTCGTGAATTTGGACCCCCGCCGTCCCATAGAACTAGGAGATGGGTCCACCTCGATATCTTTGCCGTCAGTAAACGGATTTGGTGGTATCTTTAGGAAGGTAGGATTGGGGTGGATAAGGCTATCCCTTGGGTGTTTCTGTTTTTCGTGAGAGAGATGATTGGGGGCCTTTTGTCCCACCCCTGGTTGTGGGAGGCCAAGAGGAAGTACATCTACAATCGTAATGCATCGGTCTTTGAGGGGATCACCGCAGCTAAGAAATTTTATAATGGGGGTTTTGTGCAGGTTTCCCCGTGAGAGAGATCAGGCTCTGAACGCCGTTGAACTTGTGAGGAGAGCGATCTGTATCCCTGAACAAATAACTGACTGGGAGAAGTGTGAACTAATGGATCCCGATCAAACTAATGAGGTGCGGGCACCGGGCACAAACCTGAATGACCCCTTGGATGTTCTGCCCCTGAGAACTGTTTTTCCCAATGTGGTGCCCGCGGCCCCTGGTTCCAACCCAATTGAACTGAGTAGTAGCGAGGAGCTGGAGCCTCTGAACTTTGAGACTACTGGAGGCGGGGAGGATGAGGATGAAGTGATCTCTGCCCGCGGTGACGCCACCGGTCTCTTTGGCTCGACGAGCACGGAGACCGAGGAGGATGACCGCGAGGTCGAAGTTAGGAGGGCTGCGGGGACCTCCAAGAAAGCCGCGGAGACCACTAATATTGTGGATGCCTTTTCTGACTCTGACTCTGAGGAGGAGGCAGAGGTGGCCCCTGCCCGGAATAAGGGTAAGAGGCCGGCTGCTGAGGTGAACCCTGGTCGTGGCCGTAGTAAGAAAACCGAGGAGGTGGCTACCTCAACTGGGAGGAGGATATTTATGAAGTGTACAACATTGACCGTAAAGCTTTCCGTGTCCGCACCCTTGGGCACGTACATTTGAAGGATAAAGACAAGCTGCGGCCAGAGACAGTAGCTGATGTCCGCGAGGACAATAGGGCCTTGGTTTTTTATGGTGCCCAATTTGAGAACGGCCTAAGATTGCCCCCTGGACCCATTCTTCTACTTTTTTTCTCGGAGTTCAACGCCGCCTCCCCACGAACTCCGACTCCCAATACCATTAGTGGCCATAGTTTCCTTCATAGCCGTCTGCAGATTCTGGGCCATGAACCTACCCTGGTCGGGCTGTACGCCTATTATCAAAACCAGGTCAGCCGCAACATCCTGAGTCTGAAGGCTAGGAACTATTCAACCCGGACTTTCTCTAACCCTTCAAACAAGTTTGACCAATGGAACCAGAGGGATGTCTTGGTCATTGAGTCCAGGTTTGGCTGGCCTTTCCCCAAACCTTCTAGTCCAATTCCGATGAAGGTGGCCGCTACCAGTTATCCGGACCCATCCTCTGCCGATGCAATGCGCTGTGCCATGTAGAGGCATCTCGGCCCTTTACTTGGATAGCGGGGAGGAGCCCGTTTATGATGTGGGCACAATAGTAGTAGATGAGCCCCTATTGATCTACTCGGGGGTGGCTCCTCGCAGGGAGGGCGCTCCACATGCCCCCAGAGTAGCAATAGAGCCTTTGCCTCGTGACCCTGATTGGAGGGTGCACGAGCACTATCAATTTGAGGCTGACTGTAGGACCTGCATGCTCGGCGCTGAGTGTGATCCCCCCGAACTCATCGGTCTCTGATTTTTTCAAAACTGTTTGCCAATTTATTTTGCTTTCGATTTTTTGATTTGCCTTCTAACCATTTTCTTTTTCTCCAGAGTAGACCCCGAGGAGTATAACTTCTGATGGCCCCTTTAAGCGCTGCTCAGATGAAAGCCAAGAACAAGCAGGCCAATAAGGAGGCTGCTAACAAGAGGCAAACTGTTATGGGGGGGTCCCGGCCAAGGATAAAACTGTGCCCGTGGTCAGTAGGAAGAGCGGGGAGCCTCTCTCTGCCCCCAAGGTCGTTCCTTCCACTGAGAACCTGCCTCCACCCCCCAGGGGTCCTCCTCCGGCCAACGCTCTCCGCGCAACCTCCCCCGGCCGCACAATTCCTTCTGGCCACCGAGGGGACACTCGGAAGAGAAATGAGAGGGATGCGGACCCAACGCATAAGGAGAGGGCTTCCAAGTCCCAGAAGGTGGTGGAGACCCAAGTTCGGGGCTCAACTGTACCCGCTCGCTTCCACCACCGCTCCCCTCTTTGCGGGGACCATCTGCTCGGTGTCTTACCCAATCTCCTCCTTGGCTACCCGCGAGGAGGCGTGGGAGAAAAGGAAGCAGGTGGGGGAAGTGCCCGCCATTACTGGGGTGGACTTATATGCCCGGTCCTCCTGCACTCGTGGGCATTGGGGGCCGATCAACGGGCTTTTTGCCCACGACTTTTACCACCATGTGGGCGAGAAGGAGAACCCGTCGGCCTTGATGGGGATATTGGGGTTGCCCTCTGCGAGGTAGGGACCTTTTCTCGCGGTTTACTCACTTAGCCTCTGATTTTCCACATAATTCTGACTTTCTTCCTCGCAGGTGGGCAACAAGGCCATGAGGCTGAGGGACACTTGCGACAGCCTGTCCGTGGAGTTGGAGAACAACACTAAGGACTTGGCGAGCAAGCTCCGCGAGATGGAGCAGGCTCAGGAGAAGGTGGGGACCTTAAGCTCCCTTCTTGATGAGAAGGAGAAAGCCTTATCCACAAAGGAGACCAATCTGAAGGGTTTCCAGGATAGGGTTACCGAGCCGAGAAAAGCCTTGAAAGGCGAAAGGTCGACGGGATGAGCTCCGCGGGCACAAGAGCCGGCTCGAGCAAAGAAATAATGAGCTCGCGACCAAACCGGGGCTGGCCGAGGAGTCAGTCAAGCTCCTTGAGGCTAAGGCGGATGAGTTCTCCGAGAAACTGCTACCCCTTACGCAGTTTGAGTTGGAGAGGGAGAGGATGCTGGCAGAGGCCCGCAAAGAAGTTGTGGAGGAGTACAAAAACTCCGAGGAATTTAAGAACTGGTTGAATAACGAAAATCTGGCTCAGTATGAGGCCGGGGTCCGAACACAGATTCGGAACTTCGCGGCCACGGGCAAGTTTTCCGTGCAGGAGTTGGCCTTGATTGGCTCGCTCGTTGCCACGGATGATGAATGCTTGCCCGGGCATGCGTTAGTTCCTCTGTCCGAGGACGAAATAAAGGGCTTGGAGCTGTCCGCTGCGGCTTCTTTACCTCCCGTGGCAGAAGTGACGGCCCTTAGCCTGATCGCCGATCTAGATGAACTACGGTTTGGGGAGAACCCGATATCACTCGGGGAGGCCCTTGCTCGCGTTCTTCCTGATGGGCCTGCCATTGGAGATCTTTTTCCTCAGCGGGCAGCTCCTGCCCCGGTCTCTGCTGAGCCCACCTCTGATCCTGTCACAGAGGTTTTGATGACCCGTCTTCCTTCTCCTACTCCAACTGTTGAAGTGGGCACAGAAGGTGCGGTCAAAGAGAATGCTAACGCGGCCAAGGATCCAGCTCCAATAGCATAGGTTTTTGTTTTCTTTTTGTAATAGACTAGGCCCTTTTGTAATAGTGTAGGAACTTTGTAATTATTTTCCTTGGTAAATAGAAGCATTTTTCTGTAACTTATTCTCTTTAATTACTTGCCTTGTAGGCTATTTATGAGTATTTTGCAATTTTTGAGTACCTTGATACTTGCATTCTTGCTTTTTCTCTAGCTTCTTTGACTTGTAATTAAACTTTATACTCTCCTTCTGCGGACAAAAGCTTAGTAGGCCCTTTGCCCGCATTTTTTGAGTTTTCCTAACTCTTTATTCAAAATCACTTGGATTTTTGTGAGAGTCGGCCTTATTCAATCTTGTGATCGCTTTTGTTTGGCCTTGTGGCAAACTTTGGGGCCTTAACCCCCTTTATGCATTTGGCTTTGTAAAAACTTTTTTGATCACCTGTCATCCGTTTACACGTATTCCCGGCCTTGCGAGCCGTGGTGTAAGTCAAAAGCGCCCAAGGCAAGCTACCTTCCTAGGGCATGCGAGTGTGGCCGTGAAGCTATAGTCCGCGCAGCAGGGGTAGGAGCATATTTAGCATAGAGGCCCTTTAACCTGCGGCATCCGTATCCACTAACGGTGGTTCACGCTTTTGACCCTTTATTCAAAATCACTTGGATTTTTGTGTGAGGGTCTTCTTCGCGATCCGGTAACGGGCTTATATGTAGGCCTTTGTCACATACAAAGTGCATACGAGTAACGGCCCTAACGAGGACCTTCGCGCACCGAGCGGGGACAAGGGCCTTGGCCTTTGTCCTCGCCTCGGCATCTATATCCACTTATTCTTGGTGGTGTCACGCGGCAGACAAACAGGTGTATCCTCCCCCGCGACGGAGTACGGATCGTAATGGATCTTTGTACTCATATAGGCTTGCGAACCGAATAGATCATTGCGCATCAGTAGGTAGGAGCTCATATGTTTGCTCCTTAACCTACTGGCATCCGCTTGCGGGCATCCACTTTAGCTTTTGAGGCTGGTGGGAATAGGTTTTTGCATCAAAATATGATGAAACATGATGATGACTTCCTTTATATACACAGTCTATACTCCTTCCAAAAAATTACAAAGACTTTAAAAGAAGTATCTCTTAAGGTGGTCGCTATTCCAAGCGTGCTTAAGCTCTTCTCCCTCTTTTGGTCGCAATATGTAGGTGCCCTCTTTGACTATCTTTGTGACCTCATATGGACATTCCCATTTCGGGGACAGCTTGTTGAAACCAGGTTGGGTCCCTTGGACCTCTACGCTTCTGAGTACCCAGTCTCCAACTGAAAAACTCCTCTTATTTAGGGGGCGTTTGGTTCGGTGGAAAAAAAGTGAAGGAATGGAATTGTCAATGAAATTGAATTCCTTAAGGAATTGGAATGGAAAAAAACTGGTTAACCCCCTCCGTTTGGTTGGCACGGAATGGAATGGAATTGTCATTCAATTCCTTGGCAAATCATGTTTGGTTTGAAAATACAAATTATAGGAATGGAATGAAAGCATATAAAATGACCAATTTACCCTTTAAAAAAAATTTGGAGGGTGGGGGGTAGGTAGTATGCAAAATGAGTAAAAAATTTCGTGGGGGTGGGGTGGGGGGTGGGGTGGGGGTGGGGGGTAGGGTGGGGGTGGGGGGTGGGGTAGGCGGGAAAAAAAAATTTCGTGGGGGGTGGGGGGAGGGTAGGCGAAAAAAAAAATAAAAATAAAATTTTCGTGGGGGTGGGGGGAGGGTGGGGGGTAGGGGTGGGGCGGGTGGGGCGAGGGTAGGCGAGAAAAAAAAAAAAAAAATTTCGTGGGGGTGGGGGGTAGGGTGTGGGGTGGGGGGTAGGGTGGGGGGGTAGAGGGCGAGGTAGGCGAGAAAAAAAAAAATTAAAAAAATTTTGTGGGGGTGGGGTGGGGGGTAGGGTGGGGGAGGGTAGGCGAGAAAAAAAAAATTAAAAAAAATTTCGTGGGGGGGGTGGGGGGTGGTACGTAGGGGCTGGGTAGGGGGTAGGGGTGAGTAGGGTTTGGGGGTATTTTGGTCAAAAAAAAATTTTTTTTCCATTGCCCTAAGGAATTGAACTTTCCATCACTTTTGTGAAGGAAAGTTGAATTCCTTAAGGAATTCAACTTTCCTTCGAAATTTTTTTTTTAAAATCTTTGAACCAAACAGGGGAAAGGAATGGAAAAGAGGGAGTTTTCCATTCCTTTCCCCCACTTTCCTTCCAACCAAACGCCCCCTTACTCTCTTGTCATGGTGCTTCTTCACTTTCTGCTTGTAGTTCACCATTTTTTCATATGCCCGCATTCTCTTTCCTTCGAGATCGTCCAGGTCACACCTTCTTCGTTTGCCTCGTTTTGAGACTCGTCGAAGTATGTGACTCGTATCTGGTAGGGCAGGCAACTCAGCCCCAGCCGTTGCCTCGGCCCATACGTGAGCGAGAAAGGAGTTTCTCCCGTAGAATTCCTTGTAGTTGTGCGGACAACCCATAATGCGATGCGGAGCTCGTCCATCGTCGTCCTCCTCGCCCCTCCAAATTTTTCTTTAGGGCGGTCAGAACTAGCTTGTTCGCGGCCTCAGCTTGGCCATTTCCCTGAGGATAGGCAACTGCGGACTTACGGTGTTGCACCTTCATTCTCACACATTCAGCAGTGAATTTTGCAGAGAATTGGGTGCCATTGTCTGAAATAATTGCTCGGGGAACCCCAAATCGACAGTAGATGTGATCATGGATAAAATTGATTGTATTCTCCTTGGAGATAGTGGCTAAACCTTGGCTTCGTCCACTTGGTAAAATAATCCACTACCACCACAAAGATACTTGATGTTTCCCTAGCATTGGGAATGGTCCAATGAGATCAATCCCCACGTATCAAACGGCCACGATGGTACGACCAAAGTTTGCTTTCTGACAGATGGTAGTCCAGTGGATGTCTCGCAAATCTCTAGCACTTATCACACTTTCTTACATACTCCCGTGCATCCCTTCTCATTTATGGGCCAAAAGAATCCTTGGAATTTGATCTTGTCGAGAGGGTGCGAGCACTGGATGTCCGCCACAAACTCTTTAAGTGGACCTCGTAGAGTAAGTTGGTGACCATGTGAGTTTTAACACATCTTAGCAAAGGCTTGGTGAATGATCGCCGAAAAAGCACCCCATCGAGGACGAGGTATTTCGCGGACACCGTCTCTAATGGCTCTAGCCTTTACCGGGTCCTCGGGGAGGGTTTGCTTCTCGATGTAATCCTTCATTTCATCTACCCGAGTCCTTACTTGATCCTCAATATTGTTTATCCGAATCCGATCTATAGCAGGTCTTCTGTGAATTCAATCCGGCACCGCCTCCAACTCATCAATTTCTTGATCGGTTATTACGGAGAGGAGGTCGACCTCCACGTTGTCCTCTCTCATGACTTGGTTCCCATTTCATATAAGGTGAAATTTTTGATGAGGGTTTTTGCAAGGCCACGCATGCGAGTTAGTGCTTGGGTTGATAGTATCATATTCCCCCTTAATTTGATTAACTATAGCCGAGAGTCACTATTGATCTCTATATTCGAACTCCCAAGTCTCTTGCCAATTCCATGCACTATATATTGCCTCATACTCGGCTGATTGTTTGATGCTTCGAATTTGAACCTCAAGGCTCTTTTAAATTTCTCCCCGCAGTGGTGCAATCAAGTATGCCGCGCCACTAATCAACTTGCTCGTTGAGCCGTCCACGTATAGAATCCATACCCTCCTCGGACGCTCCCTTGGCCGCGTGATCTCTGTGCTCGGGCTACTTGGGCCTTCTTCAGATTCTGTCCGCTTTCTTTTTCCCAGGTCGCTGTCCGCCATTTTGAATGATGATTCTACCACCAAATCTACTAAGGCCTCGCGCTGATTGTCTTTCTCGGGGAGTAGGTGATCCGGAACTCCGGGTGAGTTCTATAGACCAGCTAGCATTCTCCCCGAGGACTCGGTTTGTGTAAAACCTTCGCCGGAGCCTCGGTTAATCTGATTATAGGGTGTGCGAGAAAAGTAGGCTCTTAATTTTCGAGCGAGATACAAGCAAGGCGTAAGCTAACTTCTACTATATTAAGATAACGCCCTTCTACGGCGGACAAAGTGCCTTAGATACATAATAAACTGGTTTTTGGGAGTTATTTTCCTCCCTTACAAGAACGACTCTTGCGGTATCAAGATGCTTGCTAAAAACGAAAAAAAAGTTCTTCCTGCACTGGGCCGCCGAGTAAGTGGGCCGCAGGTACGTTTTGACTTCTTCAAAAGCTTGATGGCACTCAGTGCTCCATGTAAATTCACCAGCTCTCTTCCCCCCTTTTAGAGTTTTGAAGAAAGGGAGGCATCTCTCTGCTGACCGTGAGATGAAGCGGCCAAGTGCGGTGATGCGACCATTGAGTTTTTGGACATCCTTTACGCGGGGAGGTTTCATGTCTATCAGGGCTTGGATTTTCTCTGGATTAGCCTCTATCCCCCTTTGATTGACCATGAATCTGAGGAACTTGCCCGCCTTGACCCCAAAAGCACACTTAAGGGGGTTTAGCTTCATGTTATTGCGGCGCAAGTTTTTGAATGTTTCCTCCACGTCGAGCTCGTGGGAGTTTTCCTTAGTTTTTATAACCATATCGTCAATGTAGGCCTCCAGATTTCTGCCTAGTTGGTTTTCGAAGACCAGATTGACTATTCTTTGATAGGTGGATCCTGCGTTTTTCAACCCGGCGGCATCATTTTGTAGGTAGAAGTCTTGCCGCCGCGATGAAAGCTACAGAGCGAACATCTTCGTGGAGCCATTTGGATCTGATGGTAGCCGGAGTATGCATCAATGAAGCTCAATACTCTGTGGCCGGCTATAGAATCCACCAATCTGTCAATGCGAGGAAGAGGGAAACAATCCTTGGGACATGCTTTGTTGAGATCGGTGAAATCAACACACATCCTCCATTTGCCGTTGGATTTTTTGACCATTACCACATTGGCCAGCCATTTGGGGTAGGAAATCTCCTTGATTATCCCCGCTTTTAACAATTTTTCCACCTCTTCCTTGATCGCAATTTCTTTCTCCGGAGAGAAGTACCTTGATTTTTGATGAATGTTTTTGAAGGATGGGTCATCGTTTATTTTGTGGAGGATCACGTCCTCGCTGATTCCCAGCATATCTTCCACCCTCCAAGCGAATACATCACAATTTGCCCTTAAGAATTCAATCAGGGTTCTTCTCTCCTCATTGTGAATTTCTGTGCCGACCTTAGCTGTTTGCTCGGGGAAGTGGGGATTGATTACCACCTCCTCGAGCTCGTCGTTAGGCTGGAGGTCGCTGATTTCACGGTTGTGCAAGGAGTCAATAATTATGGTTGGGGGGTTGACCTGAGCTCCAGTAAGAGTTGCCATAGAGTATATGATATCACGGTCAATCTTCCCCTCTATTCCCCGATCAATATAACCTCCCTCAATATGGGCCAACTGCTTTGATTTTCTGCTTGTCTTGAGCTCCACCTTCGTGGAATGGAAAGAAAGCATTCCAATTGGTATGGGTGCCGGCGGGAGAGCAAGGGTTTTTCCCTTTTTTGATTTGTCCTCGCCTTTTCCCTCTATCAATTTGTCCTCGCCCTGTATTGGCGGGCAGGATGCCCAGCCTTTCGTTTCTTTCCTTTTTTCCTCCGGTGCTGGAGGAATCTCCCGGCCGGTTCTTGATGGTAGCAACCCCGCCGGGTGTTAAATTTCACCCTTTGGTGGGGACGGACGCAACTATTCCCAATTCGGCCTGGCGATTCGCCGAGAATGGCATTGTACTAGGAAGGAAGATCGACCACCATGAAAGTTATCTTGGCCGTCTTCTGCATGGGTTTTTCCCCAATAGTTACGTCAAACACAATCGTCCCCTTTACCCTTACGGCGTGATTTGTGAAGCCCTCAAGCATGCTCGCGTATGGAAAGAGATGTGCTTCAGTCATTCTCATTCCTACCAACGTATGGTAGTAGAGTATATCGCGGGCAGCTCCTGTATCTATTAACACTCGGCCTATGTTTGCCCGGTTGATTCTCATTCTGAGGGTAAGAGGCTGAGTGGAATGAAAAAGGGTGGAGGCAAGTTCACTCCTTTTGAACCCAATTTCCTGCTCTTCTTCCGGAGCCATTGCGGGGATGGAGAAAACCTTTTCCAATGTCCGGATTTGGAGGGAGAGCTGTTTGTTGGAGGGAGGTTCTTCTCCAATGAAGTTTATGTTGTAGTCTCCATCGTCATCCTCAAAATTGTCTCTTTCCACCCTCTCGGGACCACGAGGGTTTCGTGCCATTCTTGGTTATTATTGGGGGCCTAGTTGTTTCCCTTGATCCATCCGGTTAGTTCCCCATCATTGATTCTTTCTTGAATTACTCTCTTTAGCCGGAAGCAATCCTGCATTCCGTGCCGTGATCATTATGAAATTCGCGAGAACTTTGTCCTACTCCTCTCACTTAGTTTTACGAGCATGGGGGAGGAGGAGGAAAATACGATGCCCTCATGATCACTTTGCTCTTGGCTCGGTGAGCTCGGTGTAGGCTTGTTTCCGCAACTTTTCTTCGGAGTTTGTCAGGCCACGACCTCTGTTCTTGCCACTGGTTGTTAACTTGGGCGGCCTGCAGGGTGGTCTCACGAACTTGGCTTATTCTTTCCTTGGTGAAGCTCGGGGAACGGGCATCTTGCTCTCCTCGGCAGAGGCAATGGCGAAGCCCTTTCATACATCTCCTCATTTGTTTTTGGCGAGTGGAGGCGAAATTCAATTTTAGGAAGGAGGAGGAGAGGCCTCCTCAAAGCAAAGTCTAATATCCCTCCTTCTAGATCCACTATCTCCTCGCTCACCTTTACGAAGCGAGCAATGTAATCTTTTTGTGGATTCGGTGGGGGCACCTTGACACGGACAAGATCCGTCTTTGGTCTAGCGGGCACCCCTGGCTCCAAAGAAAGGCATTAAGAAAATGTTCTGAAGTGGCCGAAAGAGTCGATGGAGCGGGGTTTTAGAGCCGGCATCCGGGATAGGGTCTTGCCCGTGAAAGTGGCGGCTAGAGCTTTGCACATTACGGATTCGTCCGCGGAGAATAATGCCATTTGTCCCTCAAATCGACCCATGTGGCTCCTCGCGTTCTTGGAACCATCATATGTATCCATGCAGGGGCTTCCCCTTCGGATAGGTGCCCGCGCGATCTTGTCCGAAGGCATCCATTGTGCGACCACATTTTGGCCGCCTTCGATGGGTTTCCCACATTTTACGCATGAAATCAACGAACTCGGGGTTACGGCTATCAATCTTACATTTTTCTTGCGTGGAGCCACGGCCTTCCCCTTGGCGGAACCGGGGGTAGTGCTGGGGCCTCACGCGTTGATTAGGCTGCGCCTCTTCGCCAATCCTCGCTATCATCCACGTGCACCACACTTTGCGCTTGGCCATCTGTCCGCGCTCGGGTTGGTTGAACCCGGTTTGCCCCCGCCGCTTGACTAGCAAGTGATTTAGCGGGAGCTCGTTGGGAGAACCTTTGGGACCCTTGTGGAAGCCGTAGCCATCCATTGGCCTTTATTTCGAACATTTCCAAGCTGTTGGTCGGCTCCCAATCACCATGGCCTCGGCGACCGGCTTGGATTTGGAGTCCGAATTTCTTGTCTCCTTAGGATTTGCTCAGGGAGAGAGGAGTGTTCATGGTGGTGTTTCGGGGGAGCTTGGGGGTTTTGGGACTTTTGTTTAGGAGGGCTTGTGCCTTTTCGGCCACGTATTTGGTCCGTGAGCTTTGTGTATGGCTTTCGGCCGGGAGAAAGGGTGCGAAGCGGGCTGGGAACGAGCCCCCATTACGGTTGAAGACAGAGTTAGTTTGTTTTCCCTATTGATAGCGGAGGGTGAGGCTTGGTTCTCATCCTCCAAGGTCAAATGACCAGCGTTTTCCAGTATCTTAGACATATTTTGTGAAAAGATGAAGGAAAAAGAAGAGCCTTTCGGCACTCGTTTTGTTTAGGACACGAGAGGTGCCTCGAAAACAAAATATACGGGAAGTAAATAAAGAAAAGATTAAACTGTTTCTAGGCTTCCCGGCAATGGAACCACTGATGACGCCAAGCTGTTCAGGGTCAGGAGCGGTTTTGAGGATATCTGGCTAGGATATTTAAGTGGTTGGTTTGTACCTAGATCACAACACAAAGAAGCACCGTTAAGGTCAAAGTTGGATGTTACTCCAACTCGGGCCCTAAAGTGTGAGTAAGAATACTGAGATAATAAGGCTTTGAATACCTTGGAGTGTGTGTGTGTGTTTAGGGTTTAGAGTAATATGGCTTACTCAATTGTATATGGAACTTACCTTGCCCAAGGGGGTAAAGACCTTCTATTTATAGGCAATGCAATGGTGCTTGTTGAGGTAAGCACGAGATCGGCCCCTAGGGGCACTTTGGTATTTGACCGGCTACACGTGTCCGCATGCCTAATTGGTCTGTCGAGGAGGGAACATTGACCGTCCAGGGGGACATGGCCGAAAAGGGACATGAGCCGTGTGTAGCCGCTTAGAGCATTAAATGGAATAGTAGGCGCTCGACCGAGCCGCATTGAATGCGTGATGGGGAGCGCGGCCAAGTGGCCCGTCGAGCCAGTAAGCTTAACTTGCTCAGTAAGGCTTGACATTAACCGGGAAGCAGACATGTGCCCGCGGTCAATATTGTGGCCGCAGTCAAAGGTATATGACGCGAGCACGGTTGATGCGGGCACGCCTACGGCGGGCATGAGTCCTCGCGGACATTCACTCTGCGGGCACGGACCCAACGGTCACAGGTCGTGCGGGAACGAATATAGCGATCAGGATCCTTCCGGTCTTTGATAGGATTAATGCGGGGAGGGACGCGGTCTTGACTTGGGCCTATCGTCCGCGGTCTCCCCACCGGTCTAAGGCTATGCCACGTCACTGTCACTTGGGCCGGACGCGCGGGCCCGATCGAAGATCCGGGCTCATCAGTTTCATAGTCCATGCAATTAACAAACAGGTGTATCACTAGTTTAATATTAATGTCCCGAAGCCCATGACCGAGATTTTTTTTCCCTTAGCCAGTTCCCAGTCTTGACTTTGGGCTAACTTGAAATTTTGCTTTAAGATTTTGTTATTTGGAAAGTGTTGCTCAACAAAGGGCTATAATATCGAACTTATAGGTTGGTTTAACTTTTTTTTCCCTTTCTGATTTCTTTTAGCTATATCAAAGTTAGGTTTATCAAGTTTGCTCTGTTAAGTGGAATTTTGCTTGTGAAGTGGCCCAATGGTAGGCCAAATCTCACTCGGGGTTATTACCGTCGGGTCTTTCACCTTAATTGAATCAATCAATAATAAGGACAATATAATTTGGACTTAAACCATGTAGTCAAACACCAAAATTAATTTTACCATAGGTCCAGTAGGGTAGGGTCCAGTGACCATTTATATCTTACACTCAAAACAAATACCCTCCCCCTCCACAGGACACAGTCACACACTCACTTTCTCTCTCTACCCTACCCACCTCTGACGACCTCTCCCCTCCCCACCTTCGGTGACCTCCTTCATCTCCTCTGGCGACCTCTTCCTTACTACCTTCGGCGACTCTTCCCCTACTGTCGGCGACCACTCCCCTTCCTCCTCCTTCCGTCTCTTATTCCTTCCCAACCTTGTATCGTTGTGACGATTCGAACACAACAGTGATTTCAAATTTTCATGTTGACTTTTGAATCATATGATATTCCATTTTAAAGTTTATAGGGGAAAAAAAGAGGAGAAAGCACAAGGGAGCCGGAAGGGGAGCGTCCACCTATGCCAAATCATCAAATGAGTGGCGCGGGTGTAATTTTCTCTAATTTTCCATGGGCATGCATGTCCAACAAAGAATACAAGATCTAGTGGTCAATTTCGAAAATGTGTCCTGTGTTGTCAATTTGGTTAGGCTCGGGGAACATTCGATAATTGCCCTATCTCACTCTCTCTCTGTAAAATTTGGTGTTTAATCCTTTTTTTTATTATTTTTTTTATCAACCTGACCTAGGATTTTTTTAATACCACCCAAATCAAGAAAGTTGATGATATCAAGTCTATTTAACCTCCTCTCTCTCTGTGGTAAAAGTGCTTGAATGAATGTTTATCAAGCTTACTCTTATACCCAATTATAATAGTTTTTTTTTTTTTCTTCACAATTTGAAGGAAACAAATTACTCTTATAACTAGGTATAAAAGTATTCTAATTTATACATTTAGGTATAGAAGCGGATTTTAATATTTTTTAAAAGAAAATGTGAAAAATTGTGAATAAAATACTCTTATATATAAGAATATTTCTAGTCTAATACTTTTAGGTATAGGAGAGGATTGTTTAATAAAATATTAGGGTTTTTTTTTATTTTTTAAGAAAAGATGAAAAATTGTGAAAAAAATACTCTTATATCTACGTATAAGAGTTATTTTAGTCTTATATCTTTGGGTATATGAACGAATTGATAAATAAAACATGAGACTTTTTTATTATTATTTTTTAAAAAGTGAAAAGTTGTGAAAAAAAATATTCTTATACCTTAAGGTATAAAATATTCTTAGTGTTATACCTTTGGGTATAAGAGCGACAGGAAGGGGTACGTGTGAGCGTGAATTTATGTGAAATTTTACATCTCGCTTGTACTTTTATAACTTTGATATCTCGCTCAGGGTCTTAGAATCCTCAGCCCTTTGTGTTATTATGAGTAGGAATGGTGATGGGGCGGGTTTCTCAGGGTCTTAGAATCCTCAGCCCTTTGTGTTATTATGAGTAGGAATGGTGATGGGGCGGGTTTCGGATGGGTTTACCCTTTTCTAAACCCAGTCCGACTCAAAACCATGAAATCTTGTACCTGCCCCGCTCGTTTAGGACAAAAGTCAACATTTTCATTATTCAATTATACAATGCTAACTTTTTTTTTCTTATAGATGTTGGTAGAGACATCATGATATATAAAATAAAAAATAGGAATCATATACAAGTATTATCAGTATTATTTCAAAAAAAAAAAATTATACGTGAATTCGGGTTAAACGATACAGCTTTGAGGTAATCACAAACCCCTCCAAACCTGCCGAGTTTTAGGAAAACCCTAATGGGAAGGGGGTAAGTCATAATCTAAATGTCAACACAGACAAGATTTTAACTCGCCGGCTGCCAAAAACCACCTCATTTTTCAGAATAATTCTATCAATATTCACAAAAGATAAAATCCAGTTACAAGTAAAAAGTGCAGCATTTGATGCTATTGCTTTCAGTTAAGTCTGTATCCATTCTATAAAATTGCAGCAATGAAGCTGTTATAACAACTAACCATGTTTGGGGGTTGGGTGGAGAAAAAACCTAAGAGCTACAGTGTGTGTTTAACTATGTGTAAATTGGTGTTAGTATCTACTATAATACTACCCCTGTCCCAAAAATAATGTCCTTAAAAACACTTGATGAATATCAAATTTGAAAATTTTTTGGACATTCATTTTGGGGCAGATGTAGTAACTCATAATCTCTCACCTGCTCGTTGTAAAACTGCTCGAATCTCGTCAGCCAATCCTTGCAAGACAACTGGTTTCCTTATAACTCCGTTCATTCCCACCTGCAAGCATCTCTCCCACACATTCTCCTCCGCACTTGCAGTCAATGCAATAATAAAAGGCCTATTACGGCTCCTAAATTTCCGTATTCTTGTTGCCACTTCAAACCCATCCATTTCTGGCATGTGAAGATCCAAAAGAACGACTTGAAACGGAGTTGAGGTGGGGCCCAGAGAACTTAGGCACTCAAAACCAGATGAAGCTGTAGCTACTTGGCATCCTAGTTTTTCGAGAAGCTTTTTTGTTACCATTCTGTTCACGTTATCATCGTCGGCCAGAATTACTTTAAGGCCTATGAAGATTGAGTTAGATTTCGGTTGCTCTGGGAAGTTTGTGAGATCAAATACGGGTGGCTTTCTCATAGGAGGCTGGACTTGAAATTTGAGAATAAGGCTCATGCTTTTCACTTGCCCCTCGGAATTTGAGGACATCCAGATATTTCCTTGCATCATCTGCAATTTTCAGTCAAAGTTAAGAAGTCAGGGGACAATCAAGAAAAAAAGATCTGACTTTAAATACACATATGCATCGGATTGTTGTTTCCTTGGATCATATGAACAATCAATAATTGCAGAAAGAAAAAAATATATATAAGTAAATACGCAGTAAAAGAAAATAAAAATAATAGGAGTAGAAAAAAGTGATGATTGAATCATTCCAGCAATAAGCCTTCATATAAAAAAGATGGGTATAGAGAATGTGTCGTAACCGTACAGGATGGCATAATCACTAATTGTAAAAATATAGGTCCATTGCCGATGAGCCTTTGGCTAAATGGCGTAGGCCCTTGCCTTGTCTTGGGAAGGTCAAGAGTTTAAACCCCCTCCATTACGTTGTATTTGAAATGTTGTATTTTGACAAAACAAAAAATATAGGTCCATTAAAAATAGGAAAAATTGAGAAGATGAAAATCCCAACTGGACACTTTTTGCGGGTTTAGTAACTTGCGTCATTTTTATTGCAAGAAACATACCTGAACTGATCAATTTGTGCAATGGAGGTCACTAACGCTAACTCCGTCCATTTTTGACGTTGAGTAGTCATGTGCCAATGCACACGACTTTTTTAATGCGGTAAAAGAGTAAAAATAAAACCCCTCCCCCAATTTCTTTACACCCCTCAATTTCTTCATTCTTTTTCACCTGTAATGATTGCCCCCTCCCCCGCTTTCTACCAAGGCATCCCCTCTTTCACACACTAAAACACACATTCTTTCTCTCTCCTTGAAGTCCTTCCACAAATCTCTCTGGCCCATTTCAAGTTTATTTTACTTGGGTTTGGTTTGTTTGTTTGTTGCTTGTGTATTCAATCAAATCCTTCATTTTAGGCTTTTCCTTGTCTGGTTCTCTAAAGAACAGAGGACATTGTTTTGAAACCTTCCTAATTGTCGATCAACTTTAAGGTATCCTTAGAAATCTTAGTTAATACATGAGAAAATCAACTTTAAGGTATCCTTAGAAATCTTAGTTAAAACATAAGAAATTGGGTTTTGTTTTTGAAAAGAAGCAGCAGAAATGACGAAGCAAAATGTGATGGTGGAAGATATTAATTTGGGTTTGGACATGGCAATAACAGTTGTTTCAAACTCAATGTTGAGCAGTCCCGGTTTAAATTTTGTGGAGTTTTTCCGGTTGTTTAAGCTTTCGTGTTGCGCTGCAGCGAGTAAACCTTTGTTTTGGAAGCCGAAAATTGACTCCACGGACAGCTCTAGTAACGTTTTCTTAAAATCTGGCTGTCTCATATGTTTGCGCAACCGTGGTGTCCGGTGGAATTGCAAGAAAATGAAGGAGAGACTGCCATGGGAGAGGATGAGGGAGGGGGCAACCATTACATGTGAAGAAAAAGAAGGTAAAAGATGAGAGGTGTAAAGAAATTGGAGAAGGGGTGTTACTTTGACCTTTTTACCCCGTTAAAAGTCATACGCATCGGCACATGACTACTTAACGTCCAAAAATGGATGGAGTTAAGAGTTAGTGACCCTCCATAATCCATTGCACAAATTGACTAGTTGAGGTATTTTTCTTGCAACAAAAATGACACAAGTTACTAAACCCGCAGAAAGTGTCCAGTTGGGTAAAAAAAATTGCAATTTTTTCTTAAAATAATACTAGAAAACAAAGGTAAATAATTGAACGATCCTGCAATAAGACCCTTAATACTCCTTCCATCCCACCCGACTTAGGATTTTCTCTCCGTGCACGGGGATTAAGAAATACTATTATAATAAGAAGAGAGAGAATGAGTGGAGGAAGTGTTGTGAGTATGAAAAGTAAAATAGGAGAGAGAATGAGTGGGAGGAATAGTAAGGGGATTGTTGTTGTGAGTATGACAAGTAGGTCTCATTGAATATAAAAATAATATAAACTTGCCATTTTGGGACGTCCTAAGTTGAGTGGGACGCCCAAAATGGCAAATTGTCCTAAGTCGGGTGGGATGGAGGGAATACAATGAAGTTAGGCAAAGAATGTGTTCTACCTGTACAGTAAGGCATAATAAGTATTACATAGGGAAAGACATATAAAGCAATATCACCTCATCATGAAAAGAGGTTGTAAACCAATGCATATTTCATGCATCAAGAAATGTAATGTGATATTTACATCCCCAAAAGGAGTACATAATTGGGATGTCAACCAACAAACCATGAGTAACTTGTTTTTTCAAACTAAGAATATGCTATGTGCACATTTAAATGCACTGTTAGTTGTCTAGACTATTGGCAATCAAGCCAATAACAAAAGCAGTAATGATAAAAGATCATCCTAATTCTCTAAATGGTCATGATTAATGCCACGAAACAACAATGAAGGCATATAACATGCAATCATATATGTGATACTACCTACGTCCCAAAATGATAGTCCCATTTGATTTTTGATGGTCACTACAAGTGAACTTTGTCCAAATATTAATGTCAATCTACTTATCCAAGTGGAATTCAAAAAATTGTTATTGATGAATCATTACGTGATTTATCAATAATATTTTTTACAATTTCATTGGGATCATTAGATTGACATTAATGTTTGGTCAAAGTTCACTTGTGTTGACCATCGAAAACCAAATGGGACTATCTTTTCAGGACGGAGGTAGTATTTAACGAGACAAACTTGCAATAAAATATCCATGAATACTGACTACTGAAGCATCATTTAGTAGTACCTTTGTCTCAAATTGAATAACCACTTTTACCTCCAAATAAATGACCTTTTGAAACTTCTCCATAAAAAAAAAAACTGTCCCTAAATGATTTTTTTCATAGTTCATTTTATTTTTGCAAAACTAAAATTTTGAAAGTGAATAGCAGGAATTTTTATGATTTTTTTCTATTAAGAATCAAAATTTTCAAAATGACCCTTAAATTCCAAATGGTCGTTCAATTTGGGACGGAGGGGGTAAAAACAAGCACTACAAAGGAACACCATAAAACAAATTCACAAGAGATTCTTACCTGAGCAAGCTTTTTGCACATGCTGAAGCTCATGCCCTCCTTACCTTTGCTGCTATTATGCCTCCTACCACCAAACAGTATATCAGAAACCGACCCATCTGACTGAGAAACTCCATCACTAACTCCAAATTCAAACTTTATGCTCACACACTCATCAGTTGTGCTCTGCCTTCTCGTTCCCCAGTAATTATCAATCCTCGCCTCATTTCCACTCTCCAAAGCAACCCGAAAGATGAAAGAGCACCCTCCTTCACAAACATTTAAAAGATGTCCAACCATATGCAATAGAACCTGAAAAGTCCTAATTTCATCGCCCATCAAATGATTAGGCAATGAGCTCGAAACATCTGTGGCAAAAGCAAAGCCTTTATAAAGACACAAAATCTTGACAAGGCAAGAAGCTTCCCTGATCATGGAATGCAGCTGAAACGACCTTATTTCCAATGGTAACCTACCAGTATCTTTGGCTGATATGTCCATCACATCATTTATTAAGGTTGATAGTACACTGCTGGTTTTCACTATTGAGTCTGTAATAATAGCCTGATCGGAGCATGTGTTTTCGTCCTTGAACATAGAGAGTAAGCCCAATATTGAGTGCATTGGCCTCCGCATCCCATGGCTCATCACTTTCTGAAATGAGACCCTTGCTTGGCTTGCCATCAGTGCATTCTCCTTAGCCTGCTGCAGTACTCGATTCTGCTCCCCTAGTTTCTCTCTCATCAGCTGGGACTCTTCAAGAACAGCAGCATGAGAGAGAGCCACAGCCACTTGATCAGCTACAACTTCGACTATTTGCATTTCATCGACGCTCCAATCTCTCTCGCTTGTATTTGGAAGAACTAAAACTAATATGGCATAACAAGTGTCCACTAACTCAGGGGTTCCCCCTTTGAAGTTAGAGACCCGAAGCATTGGCATTCTGATTGCAGCCACGGGACCCGATTCACCTGATCCACCACTGCTTTCAGCTGCGAGTACCGAACTGGGCCTCAAGATCCTTACTCCCTTGTTGTTTGTAATCTCTAATACATCTGGGTCGTTTATGGGAAGTGAAGGGTGGTAATCATTTGAAGAACTAGCTCTCAATCCATGGGTCAGGTTCATTTCCGTTTTTGTCTTGTTGAGCATCCAAACAGCACAATTCTGTAGATCCAAGGTATTGGAGAGCTCAACCAAAGTGGTGTATAATATATTATGCTTATCTAACGACTTACGGATTTCCTGTGTCAGCATTCGAACATGCCAGCTTGCCTCTTTCTGCCTTTTCATCATCACCATTTCTTGGTCAAGCTCCAACACATTCTGAGTCAAGAAGAGTTCCCTGACTTTCAACTTGAGAACAAGAGGGATAAGAGTCAAAAGGGTGATTGCAGTAGCACAGGAGACAAGAGCTGTGAGTAATTTAGCAATTGTAAGTGCCATCATTAACTGAAAGGAGTGAGGCCCGTAATATGTCCACCCATTGAGTAAATGGGTCAATCCACAAAGAACGATGAAAGCAATAAACTGAACAACTACCCATTTGAATGGAAGATTCGAACAGCTAAGAAAGTAGACCAACTCAATTGGGATTGAAAAATAAGCAAGCGCGATCAAGAAATCACTCACTTTTTGACACTCGAGAATACTATGAATGCTCCACCACCCTTCATCATCACAGTGACAGTGAGTGAGTCCCCCATCATCTGCCAAAGTGGCTCCGACAAGAGAAGCAATCAACAGCCCAAATGCAAAAGATTTCAACATTACACCCAAAAGGAGTCTACTAAGTTCAATCCATCTAAAGTAAATCCTCCATAAATATCGACCTGACTAAAGATCAGAAGAAGAAGATCTCATCAACCCAAAATCCCAACCTTCAAAAATTCATCTTTACGCAAACCATTATGCAAGAATTCCAGATCTAGCAATACCCATTTGATCAAAACCTCCAAATTTCAACTTGTCCCCACAGTCACTTCGATTTTCTCAAATCCAAATCCCCTCCTTCCAACAATCTTTTTAGTTTCTCAATGATTTGTGTATAATAAGAACACAAACTTCAATGGCGGGAAGGAAAAAACAAGGGTTTTTCTCAACTCACATAACTATGTCTTGGATAATTCAAGAAAATGAATAAACAAATAACCAGGGCAATAAAAAACTAATACACGAATAATCTCAATACACACATACACAAACAAAGGAGATGGAAATAAAGTTAATTCAGATGGAAAGAAATAAAATAGAAGAAAGGATTAGGATTTAAGGGTGGCTTGAGCAACTAACCTCCTATCTCCCAATGCTAAAAAACACCTTCACACCCAGTTGAGGCCTTTTCACAAACACTTGCGCTGCAGCATCTCCTAAAGAATCTTCAATCCACACAACCCCAAAACATCCCCAAACTTCAAAAAAGAAAACAACCCATTTGATATCTATTTAATTAAACCCCAACAAGATTGACAAAATCCCTCCTTCCACATTTTAAATATTTTTAATCCAAGAAAACTTGAATAATCCTAAATCTTCATTCAATCAGCAGAGCTAGCGGAGCTTCAATCCAAATATTTTAAACCCTTTTACTCTCGATTAGACCACAAATCCAATCTCAATAAATTTTGAGAGAAACGTTTACATACTTACTGAATCACTCGGGATTCCAATCCATATTCTCTCTCCTTTTGATGAGCTGAAGCCACGTGATGCGTACAACCAACTCTTGATTATTATATACAAATCGAGAAATTTATAGTATGTACTTTAAATACATACTCCCTCCGTCCTCCATCACGAGACTTTTTGCAATAATTTTAATTATTAATTTAAGAGTAACTCTTGTAAAAATTTATTTTTTTTAAAAAAATATTATAAAATGGCAAAGAATTTTTACTATTTCACCCACTAATTCTCTCTCCTATTTTACTTTTACACTCACAACACTTTTCAAATTTACTATTCCCTCCACTCATTCTCTCTCCTATTTTACTTTTATACTCACAACACTTTCTCCTCTCTCCTCTTTTCCTTAATTTGCGTGCCAAACTCAAAAGGATGAACTTATTAATGGGACGGAGGGAGTAATACTCTTTCCATTTCAGATCAAGGTTTCTTGGTGTGAATTTCACGATTTTTTTAAAAAAAATTGTTTCTGTTGTTTAGAATAGAGGAGAGATAATGTAAAAGTTAAATGTGGGGTAGGAAATAGTAGTTAATGATTGTTTTTTTTTTAAATGGGTAGAAAATTAGAGGGAGAGAATATAAAAGTTAAAAATATTTAATAGGAGAGAGAATGAGTGAGAGGAATAGTAAGTTAATGATTGTTTTTTTTTAAATATGTTAACTTTATAAGGGTATAATGACTGATTTTTTTGTAAATATATTAAATTATAAGGGTATAAGTATATTCAAAACTTGTCATTTATGGAAGGGAACCTTGAAGTGGGACGGATCAAAAATGAAAGTAGAAACCTTGAAGTGGGACGGAGGGAGTAATTTTTATAAAAATCTAAAAATTATTATTTAAAATATTATTAATTGTGTTATAATAAAGAAATTAATTTTTTATTAGAATCACTATTTTTTATTTAAATTATTGATTAAAGTTACATCAATTTGATTAAAAAATTTCATTCACGTGAAACGAAGGGAGTATAATAA
The DNA here is from genome assembly GCA_022495995.1 of Adenophora triphylla var. japonica. Classification (NCBI taxonomy): domain Eukaryota; kingdom Viridiplantae; phylum Streptophyta; class Magnoliopsida; order Asterales; family Campanulaceae; genus Adenophora; species Adenophora triphylla. Next base: position 42,912 of record JAFEMH010005182.1, on the reverse strand, counting down.
TGTAGTAATAATATAAGTAACTATTATTTGGAAATTGGCTTGTACCAAGATTTTCAATTCAAATATCAAGATTTTCAATTCAAATGTAAATGGAAAAAAGAAAACAAGCAAGTGATCTGGTTGTGTGTATCGACTGTCTGACTTTTTTTCAATTTACAATTTAATTGACATGGATTTTGGTTACTTTTGTAATATATTTTTTAAAAATAAAAGTGTGCAGATCCGATCACTTCCTTTATTTCGCAGAATCAACTTAATCAAATTTTAACATATTTTTATAAATATACATGAATAATTTTATAGAAAATATAAATATTTTCATAAAATTCTAAAAATTGTTATTTATAGTGTTTCTAACGGTGAAATAATAACAATTTTTATAATTACATAAAAATATCTAAATTTACATAAAATTACGATAAAAATTCGATTGAGTTGACCATTAAATTTAAAGTGATCTAATTTTTTTGAGACGGAGGGAGTATTTGTTTTTATAATCTGTTGCAAAAAAAAAAATGATATTATATTTCCAAGTCATATATCATGGTCATCTTTTTTTAAGGGACAATTTGATCATTTCAGACATATTTTTTTAAGGGACAATTTGATCATTTCACATGATATATTACCCGGAGTTAGTTTCATGACTAACTTCCGTTAGGCAAAATGCATATTTTGACCTTAATTTAACTCAATACTCTCTCTACTTCTATTCTGAATAATCTTACCCACTTTGTCATTTATAGCGTCTTATTGATAAGTCTCATTTTCTATAAAGGAAAGTATGTAATATTTATTTATTAATGAGACTAACTTGTTATACTAATAACGACTATCATTTTACTATTTTTTATCTAATTTTCTCTCTCCTAACTATTCACAATACCTAATTTTATTACATTATTCTTTAATTCTCGTTCCGAACAATAAATGAGTAAGATTTTCCGGGACAAAGGTAGTAATATTTTCTATGCGAGCCTCACTGCCGATCACATCCACCATTCCACCACCACCAACCTAATCAACCACTACTAATCCCGGTCAACCACCACCACCACCACCACCACCATCTATGTAACTTTGTCCTCTATTGCAGCAACAATACCCACATCAATACACTGTTAGATTTATCATCAAATTGTAAGAAATGGAAAATCTGATTGACACAATCCTACGTTCGAAAATGAAATTACAGAAGTGAAACAAAAACACAGTTTACCAAATAATTTAAGATATTTTCCACTCTGCAAAATTTATGGATGAAAAGAATTGATCCAACTTGATGGAGGGTCAAGGTAGCAGCGGGAGAAGAGGAGGAAAACCGGCAAAGGAGCTGGAAAAGGCTTGCCACGATTGTGCCTTGTGAGGACCACGACGGTAACGACCCCAAATTTTCCATAAATAATAATAATCACCAAAACATAAATAGTATCTCATCAAAAGGGTATCCCAACATCAATCCTAACCCTAAAAACATTACATAATAAATATCATTAATTGTCAAGGCTAGTACATTTCACTAGCTCATAAAATACTTAAAGTCAATAAATGAGACCTTAGTTCCCCAATAACCATGATGCCATCCTCGCGACCAATCCTCTCCTCTTACTCATTACCTGGGAGGGGAAAGAAATAAAGGAAGGGTGAGCGAACAATGCTCAGTAAGTTCATACGGAATCTCTTCGGGTTCTAGGAAGAGATGACCGAAAGAACGGAGCCAATTGATCACTCAACGAGTGGGTAGTTATAACAATTTAAAGTACAGTTACAAGTACGATAAAGAAAGATACTTCTCAAGTAAACAAGTTGTGGCACTATCACAAGAATAATAATGATGGATATTGTATTCACATAAGTCCGTCAATTTCACAGTAACGATACACCTTTTCAGGGTGTTCTTTTAATAAGAGACCTTACGTCTTTTCAGGACGCTCCTTATTATGATATATCATGATAATTAAGACTACTTCATCAAGTAATATACAAGTGTCTAAGCCCTTTTTCAATCAGGCTAGACAATTTCCAATGAAATTTTTTTTTAAATTGGACTAGTTCCTGCTAAGTCCTTTTCAATCAGACAAAGCCAACTACATCATTTTCAATTAGATATAGCAATTCCCACACATAGTGTTCATAGGTACAAGAACACATTAAACAATTTCAATTACCAAGGATACCCATTGAACAATACACATCAAGGGTAAGATATTCCAAAAGACATTCATATCGAAGGAATATTTAGAAAATAACTACCGGTCACATTGATAGTATACACTTTTATAAAATCAGGGAATCATATCACAAAGGATGAATACATTCAAGTACTAAAGAAAGTAGTCCCTTACCTTGATTACTTGTACGTTCCTTACAACAAATCCTCGCACGAATCTACAATCATGCAAAAAGGTTCTCTTAGGGTAAAAGTACTTCCTATTTACTTAACCCATAAACTATCTTCAATAGCCTTGTTGACCTAAGAATTATTCTCTTTTAACTCCTCTAAAGGCTAACCCCTTACCCCTTTAGGTTTACCAAAATACCCCTAGGGTTGAATAGGTCTAAGGAGAAACGCGTTTCTCCATAAGTTATGGAGAAACGGGTTTCTGGATATCCAGAAGCTTTGGGATTGATATCCAGAAGCTTTGGGACGGATATCCAGAAAAAAGATTTGAGACCAAATCCAAGGCCAAGACCAAATTTCTGATCTGGATATCACTTTCACAAGGTTCTGGATATCCAGAACATTGAATATGGATATCCAGAAGCCTTAAAACTTATATCCAGAAGCCAATTCTAAATTTCTGGATATCACTTACATAAGGTTCTGGATATCCTTTCAAAGAGTTCTGGATATCCAGAAGCTTTATAATTGATATCCAGAAGCTTTTTAATTGATATCCAGAACCCAAAACCTTTTTAATTGATATCCAGAAGCTTTATAATTGATATCCAGAACCTTTTTAATTGATATCCAGAAACAACAAAAGACGGAGACTCTCTCTCTCTCTCACTAAACGTTCCTCTCTCTCACTAACCGCAAAAGGGAGACCCTAACCATTGTCGCCGTCTCCCTCGTCCTCTTCACCTGGTCTCTCCCTCGCCGGTGACCCAATCCCTCTCCGGCCAAGCTTCCTTTCCCGGTTCTCTCTCTAAATCACCGATCTAATCCCTCAACCACCGCTTCACCAAATAACGACCCAATCCCCTGTTCTAAGAGAAAATCTTGGAACTTCCCGTCTTGAGCGAGCTTGGAGGCGAGGCCGGCGTAGTAGGTGAGTCCATTGGAGTTCTTGCGGGTCCGGGAAGTGAGCTTGTGTTGCCGGACGGTGGGAAGGAGAGAGCTTGGAGAGGCTTGATTTGGGTTTGAAAATTCGGGGGAGGCAGGGGAGACGAACCCGTTTCTCCGTAAATTACGGAGAAACGCGTTTCTCCCCAGATTTTACCCCTAGGGTTTCTAGGTTCAAAACCCTTTTAATTCACCTTCAATCCAATTTACACACACTATTTACACCTTTTTCAGCACACACAAACACACACTATTTACACCTTTTCCAGCACACACACTAAACCCTAGCACGCTACACACACTCGCCGCCACACACACATACAACACGCACACACGCACACACACATGCTGCACACACACAACACACACACACGGCACACACACCAAACCCTAATCTTTTCTCATAAACCCTAGCATGAATTATTTAGGTCAAAACCATTAATTAAATGCCCAAACCCTAATCATTAATCGTTAATGTTAGGTTCTCAATTAATGTTCCGTCCCAATATAATAACTTTAGATCCATTCCCAAATAATCATCACTATGATAATATAAACCCTAATTCAATCTAAAAGGTTTTAGGATTTTCTAGGGTTTTAGATCCAAGAACAATAACAATAAAGGATTGGATCTTTACCTTGGTTTTGATCTTCGAACACAAATCGATCAAGCTTTCTTCCTCTTTTCTCCTCTAAGTTCCGCCGCTTTCTCTCTCTCACGACACCTCTCTCTTTTTCTTTCTCTGTTTGTGAAATAATGCGACTCCTAGGTTTAGAAAAGTGTGTTTTATGACTGGGTTTCCAAAAACCTAAGCCCAAAAGGTAATTCAAGTCCAATACCTCAAGCCCAACTTATACTAATCCATTTAATAAAAGGTAATACAACTATTAATTAAAGGAAACAGTTTAATTAATAATAGAAAAAGAAAAAGAAAAAAAAGCTCCGGTTATTACAACGGCCGTGGCCGTGGGGAATGGAAATCAAGGGACAATAGCAACGGCAATGCTTGCGCGGCTGTGCTTGGTTAGGCGCACGGTCGTGCGGACGTGTAGGCGATCTGGGATGGGTCGAGATTTTTGGAGCTGATTGATTTTCTTTTAGGCGTGGACTCTTCTCTTCTTAGCAACATGATTTTTTTTCTTGGCCAATAAGTAGGATTTATCTTAGAGAGAAATTAAGCCTTTTTAGGGTTTGAATTATATTTTATAAAAGACAAGTGATGGCCTAAATTATTGTGTACTTGTAATTGTGCTATGATATCTAAATAGAATATGTGAGATAAACAAGAGGGATTAGGGTAGGGTGGGGCGGCCTTTTTGGTGCCATTAGGGGTATTCCTTGGATCACCAAAAGCATGTATAGGTTGTAGGGGCGTAAGTGGTTGGTTCGGTTTAGCTTAGTTTGAGAAAATTTAGAAGTCGAACTGCTACTAATCGGTTTGGAAAAATCTCAAATCGAGCTATACCATGTAAAAGTTCAGACCGAGCTAAACCAAACTGCCATAGTTTGGTTCGGTTCGGTCTAAACCACGATTTGATTTTGCGATTTAGACTGTGGTTCAAACCGCAGTCCAAACTATGGTATACACTACAACCTAAACCACTCTATTATCATGTTTTTAAAATTTCCTAACTAATAAATAGAAAATACATATAAAAGAAAAAACACAATCATAAAAGATAACTAAACAAACCATACCAATTCATATTTACAAATCAAGATTGTCAAATTCAAAGTACCATTCGATGAAAATTAAATCAGAAAATTATATCAAAATACAATTGTTAATGCACTGTTAGTGTTTGACATAACAATATAAAGTAATTGTTAATACAATAATACCCTTCATTAAAATTATAAAGGTCAAATTAAGCAACAAAAGTGATTTATAAGTAATGAGTGTTCACAAAATTCACAGTAATTGAAACATGATAGGTTTAACGGTCTCGAACCGGTTCGATCTACAACGGTTTGGCTCGATTATGTTTGATTTGATTTGGAGGTGGTAGACCGCAAGCTGAACCAAACCGTGTGGTTCGTTAAGTTTTCAAATCGAGCTAAACCACTCATGCCTAAAAGCCGAACCAAACTGTATGTTTTGGTTTGGTTCGGTTCGATTATAAATCGCGATTTGAACCAAACCACTGACACCCGTAATAGAGTGATTGTGTGAGTATGTATGTAGGCATATAGTGAAATTATTTTGGTGAGGCAAAATAAGTTATCAAGACAGACTTGTGATTATAGTTAATATCCTAGTTTGGGTAGTGCCCCGTAGTCCATTTTTGGGATGAGATGGTGAACAAATATGATCTTTCTTCTTTATTTCTTTCATATAATTGTTGTATTTATGTTGATTCTTGTCATCGATTACTGATATGAAACAGTTTCTCTTCTAATAGACCACAATTACACAACAATATATAGCTCGTAAGACTTAATTATCCTTTCATGGCCGACAATTATCTATTCTAGGAAATACTCTTTTCCTCCCACTCGAAAATAAATAAAATTGGTCTTACATGAGAATTAAGAAGAGAGTATAGCGGAGTAACTGTTGTAAGTTTGAAAAGTGATGTAGAAGAGAGAATTAATGACTAGATAGTTATTGTAAGTATGACAAATGAATTTCACAAATAAATAAGTATTAAAAAGTTTCTATTTTGAAAGAGTACATTTTTAAATTTAAATTTAAATGAAAAATTCAAAATGAATATTTGTATCTTTTCGATTTTCGAGTGGTTCCACGCTTTGATCGCCTTTGCTAACATCTTATCAATAACAAAAAATGATCGCCTTTACTAACCAATCAATAATTATTCAAATAAGATCCCCATCTTTTTTATTTTTGAATTAAGAATCCTGAGCTAATCGATAATGATTTTATTAATTCTTAGTTAGTAATAGATTAAAGATAAGAAATAAAGTAGGGGTACAAAATACAAATTAATAATCCTTTCGGGACTGACAATAATCTAATCTTGAAAACATAAACATGCATGTATTGGTCCAGCTCCACGCTAAAATGATATTTCCTCCGTCCCGATAAGATTTTCCCACTTTTTTTTATCGTTAACACCAATATATATTGAGCAATAATTTGATATTGATTTAATTATTCTAATGAAAATTTAAAACGTGTTAATACACAACATTATAAATAATATTAATAACAATTTTTAGATTTTTAGAAGTTCATTCGAATAATTAAATTAACCTAAAAGTTATTACTCTCAATGATGAGACCATTGTTGATTGATAAAGCGTTGAAAATAAACAAGTATTGGCTTCCAAGAAGGAAAAACTGTAGTTTTGTTAAACTGTACAAAAGCTTTGTATAGCACAACTTCAAAATCAAGCAAAAAACTCATGCCAAGAACCTTTGAAGTGCAAAAGAGATTTCATCTTCCGGTTGCTAAATGTTGTCAATCCTGAAACTGGTCGTAATCCCCATTTTCTGGAGATTGGTGTGCTCCGTGCCCCATTCTTCCTACAAAACCCAAAACCCTCCGTTAATCCTTAGTGTTCCCGCATATGCTCACGGTTATGCATACAAAGATCCTAACAAGATACTTCCAACATTCATGGAAGACCACCTTGTTTGAGTTTTCACATATACTCCCTCCGTTCCAATGTTCTTGTGAATGTGGCAAGTGGGTCCCATTGATTATTTTGGGTAGTAACAAGAACATTGGGACGGAGGGAGTATCAAGAACTGTCATTAATTATTTTGTGTTTTAAACAACTATTGTTGAAGGAGAAACTTGGTGCAACGGTTGGAGTTGCTGCCACATTAAATACCCATGTGGGGCCTACCCTTCATTGGACACCACGCATACTAGGATCTCTTGTAGCACCAGTTTGCCATTTTTACAATAGAAACAACAACTTTTCCTTAACAGCCTTTTTACTACATGGTTACTTTTTTTGTTGCGTAATTAATAGGAAATCAAAATAAATAAGTGGTTCATATTTAAAAAGTGAACATGTATTATGGGACACATAAAAATAGTACTCCCTCCATCCCAAAATGAAAGACCATTTTGAAAGAAAAGATCTGTTTTTAATAGAAAAAATCATAATTATTTTTGCTATACACAACATTTAGTTTTGCAAAGATATAATGAACTATGAAAAAAAAAAGTCACTTAGGGACAGTTTTTGTTTTTTAAGGAAAAAAAGTCCATTCATTTTAGGAGAAAAAAGGTCATTCAACTTGGGACGGAGGGTGTAATTAAGACTGCCATTTTGGGACAAAGAAGGTAGTAATATAATATTGTCTGATGTTGACTTTTAAAAGAAAATGAGACAACCATTTAGGGACAAAGGGAGTACCTGAAAAGTCAAAGCCGGCACTGCTTCGAGAATCTGTGCTACCCCTCCAATCAGTTGATCTTGGAGATGTCAGCTGCATGCCCCTTGACATCATAAATTGATTTACACCAGAAGTTTGGTGATCGTCAGTACTGCCACTCGTTAAGATCCTTCCGGAAGCATCAATTGCTGATAGAAAGCCTACACTTGAGAGCGGTGCTCCACTAATTGGTGATGGCAACTTGCTGGTTGAAGCATCACCCTTCAAACCAGAGCCAATATCCTTCTTTGTATCAATCAGAAATGTACCAACAATCACCTACGGAAACAAATTCAACGAGTAAGTTATAAGACATATAGCAAGCAGGAATCTGACCCTACAAACAGTGGCAGGCCTATAGCCATTGATATGGGTGCACGTGCACCCTCTTAAGCAACAAATTAGTATAGTTCGTAGTAAATGTTAGGCTTTTATTCGAGGTTGTGTGTTCAAGTCTCACAATATTCATTTTTTCTCCACAATTTCCATTTTAAAGATTGGGCCAAATTATGTTTATCCCCCAAAAGTATCCACACAATCCCACTTTACACCGGTTTGAAAAGTGGATCTGTTTAGTACTTTAATTTTGAAGTCGTCTCACTTTAACCTTGACATGCACTTAAGCAGGACGATTTGGAAAGCGCCAAGGGGTAAAGTGGGACAATTTCAAAATTAAAATACCAAACAGACCCACCTTTCAAACCGAGGTGCAAAGTGGGATATGGTGGATACTTTGTGGGGCTTAACGTTATTTTTTTATAGGAGGGGATTAACTTTATTTGCCTAAATCTTTATAGTGTAATTTGTGCACCCAATTAAAAATTGTCTTGGATCCACTGCTGACAAATATGGGACAAAAGAGTTTTACGACATGGCTTATCCAACTGGGATGCTTTAATAACCCATTTCAAAGAATGTGTCAGATAAGTCACTGCAATTTTGAGTCCTTTTAAGACAAGAAAGCAAATGAAGATTCTACATATTGCGCAAAAGCAAATAAAGAGTTTGGATACTGCAAAGAAGTGATATGTAAGTAGGGGTAAGATACATGATGAACGGGAAAAAGAGTGGCCAATCGTTCAAGGAAAAGGATGATATCCTCTAAAAGGGAATGGCCGAAGGGGTACGAGTGGGGAGAAGAGAAGAACGAAACAAATAATATCACACCTGTTTTTTTTTGTTTTTTTTTTTAATTTAAATTATAATACAAATGTTACCTGAACTGGTCCGGCAGCTGTTAAGGGCCCACCCACACCACCTCCGATGATTTGGCCATCATTACTAGCCAGACACACACTCAGCCCACCAGTTCTCCCCCCAAGCTCAGTGCGTATATAAGATCCACATAGTGATAGGATGTCAAAACGGCCCTGTTATCACAGTACCCACTCATCAATTATACATCAGAGTTGCATAAAACAGGTTGCAGAATATAGGAACAATAATGGCTAGGTTATATGTTGAAAAATCTCTCAAGCTCAAGATTACAATGTTTAGCCAGGAGATTAGCCACCACTGTAGCCGTATGTAATATGTACCCTTCACAAATTTGTATATTCATGGCACTTGGACGGGATCTGCGAAAATACATAATTCCATTCCCCGAAAACAGGAAATCACCTATTATTCTTTTTGTACACTAAGTGAGTTCCCTTTTTTTTTTAAATCTCAGAAGCTAAGGAAGTTGACTATGGATTGCAGTAGAAAATATGCATAAGTATCTTTAGGTTCAACTGATATCGTTAGAACTTAGAAGACAAGGGGACGTAATAGTTGGTAAAGCTGAGTCTTTTTCACTAGACATTCAAGGACATTTCTACTTATTTCAGACTCCCTCCGTCCCGAAATGATCTTCCTACTTTTTTTTTTGTTAACACGAAGGTACTTTGAGCAATAATATAGGTTAATTTAATTATCCGAATGAACATCTAAAAACTGTTTTTTTTAGCAAATCTAAAAACTGTTATTGATACTATACTCCCTCCGTCCCAGCCCATGCTTCCCACTTTTTTCAAATCACGCAAATTAAGGAAATGGGTGGGAAGAAAAAATGTTGTGAGTGTAATAGTAAATTAGGAGAGAGAATTAGTGGAGGAAATAGTAAATTTGAAAAGTGTTGTAAGTGTAATAGTGAATTAGGAGAGAGAATGAGTGAAGGAAATAGTAAAGATTCTTTGCCAAAAAAGGAAAGGTGAAGCTTTTAACGGTACACCCAAAATGGCAAAAAGTGAAGCTTGGGCTGGGACGGAGGGAGTATATATAATGGTGTATCAATAACAACTTAACTAGTTTAAAACTTTCATTAGGATAATTAAATTAACCTAAACTTATTGCTCAAAGTACCTTCGTATTACCAATAAAAATAGTAGGAGGATCATTTCGGGACGGAGGAAGTAGATAATTGCCACTAGTATTCCCTTGATATTGTTCATGTGGACAAACCTAGTACTGAACTATCTTACAAGGGATATCTTAGTCAGAATTTCATCAAATGAACATGCGTTCAAAATCGGTAAGCCCATGCTAAGTGTGAATAATAAATACTGTTCGCTCCCTTTCTAAAAACTTAAACTTTAAATGTGTTTGTAACTTAACATAGTGTCACATTCCAGTCACCGTGCTTGCATTTGTTGCCCCCAGTATTTGAGTGCAAATGTGAGCACCCCATTTAGTTTGAGATGCCCTTTAGGAATTATTTTGCTTATCTGCATGTGTGAACAGGTCATATATGAGGGGGAGCATTAAGCTCAATCGATGTTGTTAGGCCCCTCTGTGACAACATACGCATCTAGATGAGACGGTAACTTAACATTTCATAATCATTTCAAAGAGGCAGCCCAAATCACTAAAACGATAGCAGTTGTTTGCTCATACAACACGTCTACCAAATATACATCTAACAGCAGCCTTAAAAAGTACTCCCTCCGTCCCGGAATGATAGTCCAACTTTTTTAGTGGATAATTTGATTGAACTTTGATGAAAGATTTAGGAAAAATAATTATCCGAATCTACAAATTGGTGTATCATTCCGGGATAGAGGGAGTACATTTCTGTGCAGTTTTTTTAGTTTTTATATTTTAGTAGGCCTATCCCCCATTTTGTTTTTCAAGCCAATAATTCTCCAACATCTGTTTCCCACTTTGTAACATCAACACATTTCATTTCATCTAAGCAAGCTTTGACGGCCCAACTAAACAGTTCTTAATCATGTTAACTGGAGACTGAGCAGGAAATAGTATTAACAATTCAAAGAGCCTAGTTGGCCAAAATTTAGATATCGACACAAGCCTCGATAACTTGCTTCATTAGTTAATGAGTCCCACTCCCACAGGGCAACTTTGGAAAGTTGAAGAAGTGAAGAACATACAAATACTCATAATAGCGGCAGCCTCATCTGAATCAAAAACTATGCATGATAAATAGTTTCTTAATAAGTGCGACAGTCATAGGGCCCTATTTAGGATTGCATGGAGTACTGTATAAGAAGCATCACAACGAACAAGTAAAAGGAGTACGAGGATACAGAAGGGAAATAGATATAAACGAACTTGCTTTAATTCTTTCCAAATCTCTTTCTCAATTATATTTTCTTCTCATGCAATGCTGTCCTTTTTAGATATTCGCATTTGCACGAGAAAATCGAGTTTTTTTTTTACCTCATACGTAATGTTGCCTCCAGATGTGGCTGGCTGCCGCAGAGAGGCATTTGAAATTGCACCAGATGCTGAGAGTATGCATAATTCACGCTTGCTCTGTTGCATGAATATGAAAATTTTCTGCCCCACGTCCTAAAAAGAAATTTCAACAGACTTGTAACTTAAACATAATGCATTTATAGAATATTCGCAAGTAGCATAAGAAACAAGCCCAATGTCGAAACAATATCTAATGTCAGAACTGATTTGAGATCTCTTCAAGACCATCTACCTTGACACTACATCAATAATTTGCAGAGTTAAGTATTGAAATAGCTTTAGGTACAAAATTAATATATTAGTATAGAACTATTCTTCAGTCGATGTTTAGTTGAACTAGGGTTAGAAAGGAAGGGGCCGCAGGGCTACTTAATACAGAAAATAGATATGGCCATTTGACTCACATATTCTTGCAACAAAAGAAAATAAAATAGATATGGTGAAACTTCTAAATCATATCAGGTACTCCCTCTGTCCATAAATGAATGTCCAAATTCAAGAAATTTTTGTTCCAAAATGTCATTTTTGCTAAAATACGTCCCTAAACGCAATTTTACCAAAAAAAAATTGCTATTCATTATATTATCGTAAAACTAAATGTCAGGAAAGTGGATAACAAGAATATGTATGGATCTTTAAAAAACACACATTTTCAGAGTGTCCCTTAAAATGAAATTCAGACATTCAATTAGGGAAGGAGGGAGTATTTGGTAGTTGGTACCATATAACTACATTAGAAGCACCAAGTTAACGCAACTGCAGCTTGTATACATAAGTACAATCACAGAGCCAAGAAGAGGCTCTCTCAACTTCCCTGGTTCTAGTTCCAGGAAAAAAAATGATAAGTGAATTACTTCATATCCTACGGTTTATTTTGTTCATTAACAAAAAAAAAAAGTGAAAAAAATAAATAATTTAGAAAACCAGTTAAGAATGGTATGTAAAAATTGCCCATTTATTAATTTCAATATACGGAGTAGAAGCTAAGTCGTACAGATGGTAGTAAGCACCATCTGCATTCAAGGGCCATAAGACTCGGCATCTCCCACATTTTCAAAAATGACAGCCAAGAATTACTTAGCAAAACAAAGATGGCCATCATTCTTAAATGACCATAAAAACTAATGTGAAAAGCCACATAATCAATCTCCTTGTCAATATTTGAAAGCTTTATTTTGACGAAAAACATTGATTTCAAAGTGCATAACAAAATCAAAAGTAGCAGTTAGCACCGTGTTTATAAAGCTATGGGGACTTATATCTAGCAGAATACAAAATAAGCAGATATTAATTCACAAGAGAGACCTTTGACTTTCAGAAGATTATAAATGGTACAAATACTCCCTCCGTCCCGCCGATGTTAAGAAAGTTTCAAATGGCACGGGGATTAAGGAAATAGTAAATGTTGTGAGTGTAATAGTAAAATAGGAGAGAGAATGAGTGGAGGGAATAGTAAATTATAATGGTGTTGTGAGTATTAAAATAATGTAGGAGAGAGAATGAGTGGAGGGAATAGTGATAAAAACTTTCCATTTTGGGAATTCTTAAGATTGGTGGGACGCCCAAAATGGAAAGCTTTCTTAAGATCGGCGGGACGGAGGGAGTACAATACAAGACATACCTCACCAGCAGCCACATTGATAATATGAGGTGCGAAACCCTGTCCCTGGTTGCCTACATAAACAAATTGAAAAGAGTCCTAATCAAGTACTGAGCTATGTCCAGCTGACCCAATGTAGCATCAAATAGGAACTCCAACATTTCTGAGCTTTAAAATAATTGTTAAATAATGGAACATAAGTTACAACTTACAAATGCAATGAGCTAATGTGGACAGTATAACTGAGAGAAAATATCAAATGAATAAACAAAATTTTAAGATAATGATGAAAACAATCTGTCAATGATTAGTAAGGTACTCAAAAGCTGTTGACATGCCACACAAAATATGCATCATATTCACACACAAATAAAAAACTACTCCCTCCGTCCCAAAATAAATGTCACACTTTACATGTTGGTCTATTCCAAAATAAATGCCGCATTTCCAAATTAGGAAAGAATCTTAGTGCAATTTTACCATTGTACATGTGATGTACAAAGAAGTAAAGCACATTTCTTAAAAACGTTGACAAGTCAACTGCAACATTTATTTTGGGATGGAGGGAGCAAAACTTAACCTTGGCCTTAAATATATGGAGAAATATCAATGATCTTCTACAAGCTTAAGCTGGAGGAGCAAAACTTACCCCTAGCACAATACTCCCACCATTATTCAGAACTAAACAAAAAGCTGTGCAAGCTCTACCTCCTGTTGTTATGTTTTATTTCTTCTACAAGCTTAAGCTGGAGGAGCCAAACCCAAAAGTGTATATTATGCCCTCATCATTTCACACGTAGAGGATAAACTAATGAACATCATAATCCAAGTAATGTTCCCAATTCTTCATAAACATTACATGGGAAAATATATGCAAATGGGATTACTTGAACCCAACCCTACACCTAGCATGATAAGACCTCTACAGTACCCTCTTAAGAGGCTACTCATCTGGAAATCTGAAGCAATCGAGAGGTGCATCTACAATGTATATTATGCATTAACAAAAACATTAAAACAAGTGGAATCACAATAAAATGCAGTACTTTAGGTAGACAGACCATTGCTGATATTGCTCCAAATGAATTTTCATAAAAATAACAGCTGGACATCATTTACAAGAATGGCAGTTTAATGCATGTTCACCATCCAACATTAGCATTCAAAAATTCCCAAAATCGACAAAAATAAGTGCAGCTGACTGGACAAATGAAAGAGATTGATCCCAAGAGGACCAATTGCGAAATCTGAAATATATAAGTAACAGGTTTTGAGTAAGGGTGAGGCTAAATAGGAGTATAGATTCTTTATTATACGCTATGACCATGATTCTATAGTCCGATTTGACCTATCGTACTTTTAACATTCCATTGTAGTATAGGTACAGCCTGAAAACCCCATTACATTAGCTGAAGAAAGCTAAGAGTAAAAAGCCAAAATAGAAAATGGTAGTTCCTATGTTCCCTATGTCCCAAAGGAGTCGCATAGTACATCATAGTACACTTTCAAGGATGAAGCTTTATTTGTTTGTACATTCATAAAATTGAACTAAAATTATTTCCTTGTCTAGAAATGCTTTTTGGGATGGATAAAAATGAAAGCGCAACAACTTTTTTAAGGACGGAGGGACATTTAAATACAATGAAGGCTATAATATTCCTGCTTTTGCTGATTTATGGTAAGGATATGTGTCCAAGGCAACAATCCCTTTACAATAAAATACGTTGGTAATTTATAATGAAACCCTAATCCTATGAGTACAGCCCAGGATATCCAACCAGTCAAGGCCCTAAACAGGATGGACCGAGACAGGAGCCTCCGCTATTGTTGTGTCCAAGAAGGTCTAATGTATGCAACCAAGGCACACTATCACCATTCAAGGATCTCATCAAACATAATTGGCACGAGAATAAAAGATGATTGCACTATTATTATCTACTATTACCCCCAGAGAGACCAAAAGGGTGATAGAAATAAAGGTCATGAAGGACCATGCTATAGCTGGAATAGAAACTCAAGATTAGCAAAACATGATACTGGTTACAAGCAGTGACGGAGCCAGAGTGTGGCAAGGAGGTCAATTGACCCCCCCCCCCTCTTGAATTTTCAAAAATGTACATTTGACCCCTTTAGCTTTATAAAATAGAAATAATAGGCATTTTGAGCCCCCCCCCCCCCGAATTTTCGTAGTCTCTAAACAACCTCCCTCGAGTAGGAAAAAAAGGTATTACATTTTCAGGAAGCTCAATTTTGAAACAATTAAAATGAAAGAGTTATATTGTTAATTTATTCTAACGTACAAGGGGTGAATGTGGGAATCAAAGATTTCTTTTCCTAGTCTAATTTGACTTTACTTGACTATTTATATAATCTAACTTTCTTATTCAAACTTTAATTTTGTCTGCCGCTCCACCACCGCCTGCTACCGCCATTATTGCCACCCCACTTCAATTTTGATCGGTAAAGCCCTCTCTTTCAACGTTTCTCAATGGTTAATTTGGGAATAAGTAAAATTAATTTAATTTTTTTCTCAGTTTATAAGATAAAATGTCATTCTCTCCTTTATCGTTCAATGGATTTTTAAATTATATATTTTCTATTTCCCAAATTAAATTTCTAGTTGTTTTAAGTTTCCAATTTAGATGTAACCAAAGAATAGACCCCCCCCCCATCGTTTAATCAAACACATTAAATGAGACCGACCCGGATC
This sequence comes from Adenophora triphylla var. japonica, assembly GCA_022495995.1. Classification (NCBI taxonomy): domain Eukaryota; kingdom Viridiplantae; phylum Streptophyta; class Magnoliopsida; order Asterales; family Campanulaceae; genus Adenophora; species Adenophora triphylla. Next base: position 27,265 of record JAFEMH010005182.1, on the reverse strand, counting down.
ACGACCTTGTGTCTATACATTATATCTTGACCCCTTGACACCAATTCCTGGCTACGCCCCCCGGTTAGAAGGGAAACATATAGGCGAGACAGATTTTCTCACACAGTGAAGTCTTGAAGTGGCAAGACAAGGATAATGGAAGTTTCAATATAAATCAAGCATTGAGAAGGCTTCTTGCTCATTTGGTTCATGCATAAATGCACACCCTGTATCATCAAAGACATTACTGAAAATGGTTATATATATGTATATATATGTGTAAATATATATTATATATATATGTATATAAAATCAAGGTTCACCATTTGAGTTGGGCACAAGAATTAAGGAAAAAGGTGAAAAGGTGATGTGTTGTGAGTGTAGATAGTTGGGTAGGAGAGAAAAGTGAAGTGAGTAATTGTTGTGAGTATGACAAGTGGGTCTCATTTCCATTTTAGGAAAGGTTAACCTTTAAATGGGACACCCTTGGAAAATAAGTGAACCTTCAAATGGGCAGAGGGAGTATATGTTTTTATTCATACTATTTCTCTTTTTTAAAATATCTTCTTAGCTTTCACTAAAAAAAAACACATTTGTGTTTTACCACCATTCCACTTTTTCATTGTTTTCTCACCTCTCTTTAACGGGTTCATATGACGTTTCATGTTAGCCGACCCCAAATCATTTTGAGACAAGGCTTTCTTGTTGTTGATGTTGTTGCTATATAACCAGAAGTTGCAATATCATGTGAGCAACGAGAATGGATATCGCATACAATTGAATTCCCAAAGAGCTATCATTGAATTCTCTACCTAGCTAATATACAACTTCCACCTTTTAAACAAGGGAGGGGGGGGGGCAATGCACATACATTCAATATAAATGTGAAAAGTTTCATGAGCAATAGTAGCAAGTGTAAGTAAAAAATCAATAGAGTGGAGGAAAAAAAAAAAGAGGAAACCAAGCGTATACCAACGCCAAAAACACAAACGGTATGGAAATACCTAAAGAACTATCATAAAATTATCTTCCTAGCTATGCAACTGCCACCTTCTATACCAAAGGGGGGGGGTAAACAATCACTAGGTGTTTTTTAGTTACATGAGCAATAGTAGTGAGTGAAAGTCAAAAAAAAAAAAAAAAAAGGAAACCAAGCATATACAAATGCCAAAATTACAAGCAATGATGCAGAAATCATAGATAAGTGATGCCACACCATTCAGTAACTGAATGGTTGGAAAACACTCCAATGGCTACATAGGTCAACCCTAGTTACTATTATAAATAGGAGGTTTCTACTGTTTTAGGGTTACAAAATTAATTGATATCCAAAGTTGGGAGAGAGAGAGAGAGAGAAAGGCGACGCAGAGAGGAACGAAAGAGGAGTCACGGAGGAGAATCAAAGAAAGGTAAGATAATGTTGTATCTCAATGTTACATAGTTATTATGTCTCATATCCATATATACATACATGGTACCTATAAACATAGAAAGAGAAAGGGACGGAAGAAAGAAAGAGAAAAGAGAAAGAGACAGAAGAGAGAGAGGGAGAAAAGGCGTCAGATTGAGGGAAAGAAAAGGAAAGAAAAAAAAGGGAAAAGGAAAAGAAAGAAAAGAAGAGAAGAGAAAGGAGAGAAAGAGACGGATGAGAGAGAGAGGGTCTGACAGACTGAAAAGAAAGAAAAGAAAGAAAAGAGAGAGGAGGGAGATGGAGTGAGAGAGAGGGAGAGTGATAATGGGAGAGAAAGAAAAAAAATTGAAAGTAACAATCACCTCCCCTGCTCTATAGTACAGTATTTATAGTTAAGCTAACTTTCTGAAATTTACCCTTTGGCCCTGGGTTCTAAGTATTTGAGTTTTAATTTAGAATGTTAGTATTGATAACCTATGAGGAAAGAGAAAGATAGTGAATTGTGAGTGTGATGAGTAGTGTGAATCGAAGGATGAGATGACTTAGACTAATACATTATTTTGGGACTACTTTCTTGTCTACGGATAGAGGGTTGTCTTTTGCTATTACTGTTTCAATAGGTCGGAGTGTTAATATTTGTTTCATCTTACTATTGTATTGTAGACTTTGTGAGACACTACCAGGAGTAATTGATTTGGAGCGGGAGCAATTAGCTCTGAATAATAAGGTAAGGGATTACGTTCCTGAGTCTATTGAATTCATTGTTCCTTTAACCTCCATCCTTCTGTGTTTTTGTGAAAATTGAATACCGTCATGACCGGTACTATTTCTAAAAGATAAAATTTTACGCATTGCGAAATATGTCATTGTTAGTATTCTGTAATCTCACTAACATTGCTAGGTTGGTTAATTGAGATCTATCCTTGAGATGTGTTAAAAAATTGATTATAAGAAATAGTACAGGAGGGTACAATAAATGTTTTGAAACTGAAACGTGTCGATGGAGACTATAGAATGATATTGAAAATGTTTTAAGATCACTAAGTTGAACAACCCAGTCATGGGGTATAAATTACATTGTTGACCTGCCATGGGGTAATCATGGTATGCCTTGGTGGCATTGTTGTATTGGCCCTGAGTTGGCATTAGCACGACTAAGAGTGTGGTTGATGTTATCCGGATATACCTATTGTATCAATAATTGACCCTTGTTCAGGGTACCTAAGATATTGAAAATGTTTTAAGATCACTAAGTTGAACAACCCAGTCATGGGGTATAAATTACACTGTTGACCTGCCATGGAGTAATCATGGTATGCCTTGGTGGCATTGTTGTATTGGCCCTGAGTTGGCATTAGCACGACTGAGAGTGTGGTTGATGTTATCCGGATATACCTATTGTATCAATAATTGACCCTTGTTCAGGGTACATATGAGTCTTTGACCGCTTATGTGATCACTAAGCTGAAAGCTTTGCTTGTCTTTGAAACTAATGTCATAAACTTTGAAAAAAACAAGTGTGAATGTCCTGTTCAAAACACATATATGTTTCATTATGTAATTTCTTCGTACGTTCTTGTGGTCATCCATTCTTAGAAACCGAAGAGGCGACATAAGAACTTACTGAGCTTTAGTTCGTTCATCCCTTTTCAATCTTTTTTCCTTCCAGGTAATAAATAAGGAGAACGTGGTTAGCCACGGACTTTTGGGAGATGTTCAAGGGTTATCAAGATTGATCTGTGTTCTGTCTAGACGTTTCTGTTATTATTTTAGTATTTAAGAATTTTAGAGATTTTATCCTTGTGAAGGATTTCAAAATATTTTGATTAATGTCTGGAAATTTATTACATTAAATAAATATTGGGGTTTAGACTAATGAATCTCGTATGTTTCACAATAGGAAGCATGGCGAGGCTAATCCAGACGGCAAGAAAAAGCACCGCCCAACGAGTGCAACTACCTTTGATGATCCCACAAGATGAATTCATAAGAAGCGAAGGATATGAGTACGCTTATTTAAAGGGACAACACAATAGTATCCTCCTCCAGAATAGGGTAACGGAATTACGGAATACTCCCTCCGTCCCGCCCGACTTAGGACATTTTTCCATTTTGGGCGTCCCATCCGACTTAGGACAACCCCAAAATGGAAAGTACTTTATTAATGGGACCCACATTTACACTCACAACAAATTTTCACTCATTACTCCCTACCCCACTTTCTCTCACCTACATCACTTTTCATACTCACAACATCCACCCACTTACACTTTTTCCTTAATCCCCGTGCCCAACCTAAACGTCCTAAGTCGGGCGGGACGGAGGGAGTATAATGGAGGAACTGCAAAATCAACTATAGGAAGCGATAACAAGATTTAATGAGTCCCAAACTGAGTTGAGTGTGGCCGTGAGCAGGATTCAGGAGCTAGAGTTCCCTGAGCAGCCCCATGATAATGACCCAGGTAGAATCGAACTCATGGAGGCTGTTGGGAATGAGAACGAAGAGGATTAAGATGAAGATCCCGAAGAAGGTCAAGATGAAGATTTCGAAGAGGATCCTGATCAATGAAAATTAATATAAGTAGTCAAATTGTTAGGGAGGGAAGTTTAGTTTATATAGAGTAGGGGACTAGGATTTTCCCTATTAATTTAGTTAGTTTTCTAGTTAGAAGTTAGTATTAATGTGCTCCCTACAATATTCGTTTTATGAATAAAGAGATTATTTTATAACTTCAGTAAGATATATTTGATGTTGTAACTACCAAGGATCATTATACTATGCATGAAATCTACTTTGAAACCTACCTTGATTGATGATTGTATAACTTGTGATATGCTAAGATTAAATGATTAAACTCTGGACTAATAATATGTTATATCAGATGGCAAGAGGAGGACGTACTGGTCGTGGAGGTAATGCCAGGAGTAGACGTGGAAGTCGAGGAGGCCGAGGAGGTGAAGTTGAGGACTCGGTATTCGTAGGTGGAGGAGGCCAGAACAATGGCCAACCCAATGGTAATGGAAGCAATCAGGGTCAGCCCCAGTCCTGACTACCTTGATACAGACATTGAAACAGGCAGTCGTGGGGATAGGTCAAACCAATCAGACCTTAGCTCAAGCAGTGACAGCAAATTTAAATCAAGCAAATAATGTACAACCGCCTCCACCTCCTCCACTTGTACCTACTAGAGACTCAGTGAAGTTATTTCAGAAATGTAATCCCGAGTCATTCTCCGGTGCACCTGGTGAAAAGCCTGAGGAATGGCTAAAGGGTGTCGAGCGGATCTTTCGTAGCCTAACCTGCACTAGTGAGCAAAAGGTCAATTTTGCCACGTTTGTACTTAAGGGAGAAGCTATGGTGTGGTGGGAGACTGAGCTTGTGCTAGCTGAGGCACGTGGAGTAACCATCTATACGTGGGACATGTTCTTAGAAGCCTTCAACGACAAGTACTTTACACTTTTGCATTTTATATTATTTGGAGTAATGTTATTTTTTTCTACAACATACAATAAAAATATCATATCTTGAACAAGAAAGAACAATTTTGACAAAAATAAAAAAATATTAAAGCTTAACTTTTGAAAGTGGACTCTCAATATGGAAGATCCAAAAAAATAATAGTAGATTATTAACGTGGAACAGGTGGAGTAATAAGAGAAAGGGTTTTATTTACAAAAAAACAAGGTTATAAGTAGCAACTCAAATTTCTTGTGCCCAAGTGAATTTGTGACAAAAATATTAAATTTTCATATAGGGCAAAACAAGGAGTGGCATATACTCCAATGAAGGGTTCCATGAGAACCAATTGCATAACAAGTCGAAACAAAGGAATTCAATGATTAACAGAAGAAAGAGAAATGCAAAACAAATGCAATTATATTGACTACAAGGTATGAAATCCATTAATACTTTATATCAAATAAATAAATAAATAAAAACACTGAATCAGAATAAGAAGAGAAACTTACATGCATACATAAATGCAGAAAATCTATCTACAAATCCCCAATTCCAGATATAAATCTTTTGCTCAGAAAAACAGCAAAATTTAGAATTTAAACAATTTAACACACAAAAAAAAAAATATAAGAAAAAAAATATAATTTCAAAGAAAACTGACAAGCATTTTGAATTTGAGAAATGGGGAGAGAGGACCCACCAAGAGCAGCCAATTGAGATTTCTTAGAAGAAGTTGCAGAAACAGCCAAGGAGGAGGGGTCCTTTTTCCTGGGCGGTGACATGGGTATGGAAGAAGAAGACGGCGACGGAGACGAGGATGACAATCTCTTAGCCGCCGCCGCTTGCTCAGGCGTCCCATACTTTCTTGGCCTGCCCCTCTTCCTTCGAACGGTCTCTAATGGAGAAGCAACGGCGGATGGAACAGAGTGTGGGTACACCATGTGAGCAGCGGGTCTATCAATCCCATTGGTGGCAGAAGGGGCGGAGACGTTGGCGGCGGTGGTGGGAGAAGAAATGGGGTTTTGCTGGTGGTGGAGCTGGAGCTGGGGCGGCGGCGGCTGGTGGTGGCGTTGTTGTTGGTGGTAGTAAGAGCTCAGGCCAGTGTCATCCGGTTCCATAAGAATAGAGATTGGGAATTTTTCTAATTTTTTTTTTCTTTCTTTTTATTTTTGAATATTGAATTTGGATAACTTTGGGCCGCTGATTTGGTATTTATTTGACTCATCACCTTTTTGACTTTGGCAAATTGTTTTGGGATGTGAAATAAGGATGCAAGTCATTTTCCTTGGACCACGAGACTACCCACAACAACGGTGACCTTCCGTTGTGGTCATCATAAAAAAAAAAAAGTCGCTGAATCCTCACAACCTAGGGCGACCAGCCAATCTAGGTTGGATCACAAAAATGTTTTTGATGTTGCCAGAAATTTCCTCAAAGCAGCAACACATCGTTGTAATCCAATTCTGATAGCTCCGACTCCTTCTTCTCGCCTGCACACAAGCAAACGTGACTGGACCGAGGGCGGCTCCGGCGTAAGCCCCTCCGGCGTGAGAATAAGTAACTGTCTGGGCAAAGGCAATCTGAACAAATGGAAAGGTGTTTCGTGGGTGTATGTGAACGTACCTTGTAGGGATGAAGTTTCCTTATATTTATACCCCTTTCCCTCGTGCCATGCACATGCTGCCCTCACGTTCCATGCCTCATTTCACGTGTCATCACTCCATTTGTCAATCATGAGAATAAACTCAAAACATGTGATCACTTTTTCCAATGCCCAACCGTTCAATGGGTTCCATTTTCTAGATATTTATATGCCGCCTCTTATGAGTCGCATCCACTGGGATCCATCTCTCGCTGAATACAGTTAACTGAGGGTCGTGTCGCTTCACCCTAATATCTCGCCTCTCATCTCATATCATTGTCTCGCCGGATTGCCTCATTATCTCGCCGCTTATCTTACATCAATATCTCGCCATTCAAGACTCTGAGCCTCCCTTTCATGAAATGTATCGGGATATCTTTCGGCATCATTTCCCGCGAACTATACCTGGGCCACTTTCATCAATATCTTCTTCTTGGGCCTACACCCGCTTTGGGCCTACTTGATCCTTTCCCGCTTAGAGATTTGGCCCAAACCCAACCATTATTTTTGGGCAGCATCAGAAGCCCCTAAGTTTGAGGCGAGATTCATTTATGGTCTCGCCAAAAACTTGATGTTCACTGTCTCGCTTTTCTGCGACATACAATTCCTTCTCCAAGAAGCTAAACCGTTATTGACCCCTATCCATACACGCGTCACCCTCCTGGAGAGCCCCTAAATTTTAATGTGCCGTCATTTGGGAACCGTGCCAAATCATGAGGGGGAAATTTAAAATTTTTACCTCAACCGTCACATCAATCAATTCGCCCTTTTTCCCTCTCTCATATAAATACTACTTTCATTCCTCATTTTCCCTTTTCACTCTCTTGCTTACCTGAGAAAACCCTCTCTAGTTTTTCCGGCCATTCAAACCTTCAACTCTGACGAATTTATTTCCCATTTTCACCGTTTCTTTACTGATTCCTTCCCTAAAATTGTTTCTTAAACCCCGTTCCGTTCATCATTTGCTATTTGAAGTTGATTTTGGAGCCCCTTTTCCTTGTTCCCAAAGATTCGTTCTTTGTTTCCGGCGTCTCTTCATATTTTCCGGTGGCCCTTCATCTTTTCCGACCAAGATCTTCTTCTTTACCAGGTAACGCTTCTTCAAACCTTTCATATTCTTTAAACCCTTATTTTTTGATTTTCCATTTTCTCCCAACTGTTTGAGTCTTGTTATTCCTTTTGTCCCTTAAATTTTTTCCCAAACTACCCTTCATGGCGAGATATAAGAACTGTGCTAGGCGGGTTAGGTACGGTAGATGTCAAGTTTCAGGCGGCTTATATAGACGCCTGCGAACTACTTGGGCGAGATTGCCCAAGGCCGACATAGTCAGGCTACTTGTTGAGAATTGGGTAGATCCCTCGGTAATTAACTCTCTCGAGATCCAAGGCCGCTTCTTTCTTCCCCCTTCAGCCCCTATGTCCCATATTTTTACTTCCCACAAAGAATTGGTCCGATTTATCAAAGATAAGTATGACCCAATTTAAGCGACTCATCTGAATCCCACTGTGTCGCTGACCCTTTTTCCAAACGTAGGATGCATTATAAATCTGTCCTTTCTTCTTCTTCTTCTTCCGGTGATTTCCGCGAGATGGTTGATCAAGTGACCTCCTCTCCCGCAGCGACATCCAGCAATCCCCCTTCCACCGGGGTTCAAAATCTGAACTTAACTGAAGGTAACCTTTTTACCAATCCCGCTCATACTGAGGCGGGATCATCTCTCGCTCCTGATACAAGTTCCTTCATTCCTAACCCCATTACTACTTGGCACACCCTTTACCACATAGACCATTCCATCTACCATATATCTGACTACCAAGGAAATACCTCTCTCAAACACTTAAGAGAAATGAGAGATGGCATAGTTGTTTTTCCTTCCCAATTTAAGGTCGGTCTTAGAATCCCCTTAGACCCTTTTCTTTGTGAGGTTTTATATAAAGCCCAAGCTATGATCACAGAAATTCACCCCAACGCCCTTAGGATCATTACCACTTTCATTGCCATCTGTCGCGCCCTACGAAAGGAACCCACTGTTACATCCTTAGTTACTTTATTCAAAGGATATAAGCAGACCAACAAACTTGATGACGGGATTGAAGAAACCCGCCTTTCCCTCCAGTACCAACGAGGCCCCAAAGTCCTTACTCCTTTGCCCGCCAAAGTTCACGAATGGTTGAGCGACCCACTCTTCATTGTTTCTCGCTTAGGGTGGTCTCATCCCGCCGATCTCCACACCATCAAACCCCAAGTTGAAACCCGTGATGCTTCTGTTGTTGGCGACAATGCCCTTTGTGCCGCCATCCGTGCACTTGTTGCCCTTCCCGCAGATTCTCCCGCTGATACACCCCAACCTCTAATCTCCTGGAGAGGCATTTTGCGAAATAGGGAATTACTTGATCAAGTCGGAATCGCTGACAACTTACCTCTTGTCCCGCCGCGGGTTTCAATAAGTCACGTTTACTTTGATGGATGGGAGCGGCATACGGACAACAAATACGCTCATGAGTGCCAGTCGTGCAAGGGTACTCGTAATTGTTCCGCCATGAATACTGTTCTTTGTATGTCTCTTCTTTAACCTTATTCTTTTTTCAATTTGGCTTATACCTGAATAACTCTAACTTTTAACTTCCTTTTTCTTTTTTTCCAGATCACCGAGCTAAGTCAATGGAAAGTCGCCAAATCGCCAATCTGGACACTGACAAGAGAAGGAAGAGACTTGCCAGTGCCCGCGATGCTGCTCTCGGTCTCCTTCCCGCTGATTTGCCTCTGCCTCTATCCCGCGATGGCAAAGACACAGAAGAAATTGCCTTGGAGAAAGCCCAAGGTTCATCCAAAGCTAGAGCTAAACCCAACGACCCTGGAACCAGATCAAAGCGACAAAAGAGGATTGCTGCAGTTTCACCCAATGTCGCCCCTTCCGCTCAAGAAACTATCCCTTCAAATCCAGTGGTTACTCAGGTCCTTCCAACTACTCAAGTCCTTTCACCTAACGAAGGCAATGTCCCACCAACCTTTGTTCCGCCAACTTCCATCTCGCAACCTGATGATGCCCCCATTGAAGAAAACATTGACATTCCTCTTCCTGATTCTATTCAAACCAACTCTCCTGTTCCTGCGGGCGATGCTACTGAGCCCATTCAGAATGATGATCCTCCTCCATCTATCGAGGTAGAAATTTGCGACTTAACAAACACTTCCAACTCACCTCCAACTCCTCGTGACCCACACATTCCCGCTACCTTCCCTGATCCTAGTTGGCTCCGAGAAGACTTTGTGATGCCCACTGTGTTTGAAGGTCTTTATGAGCTGAGCAAAGAGGCAGCCAAAGTCCCTCGCCTAAAGGGACTAATTAATGAAACTCGCGGAGTAGAGGAGAGCTTGATAGGTAGCTCAGCTCTAATTCGTGCCAGCGACCCGATCCAGGTACAACGAGTAACGGACATGGATGCGGACCATGCCGCTTGCCAAGCTGGAATTCACTTTTCAATGGTATGTCGCTCTTCCATTTATTAAACAATTGCAACTTTGTTCATTTTTTCCTTTGACTTAACCTTTCTTTTTTCTTTAGCTTGGGGCTTCCATTATGGGCATAACTGAGAAAAATCATCGCCTTACTAGAGATCTGGCTAAGTTAGACATTGCCAATCAGATTCTGCGGAAAGATAAGGATACCCTTCGCGGTAGAGTGGGAAGGCGGGATGCTACCATCACCAACTTGGAGGGAGAGCGAGATAAACTAAAAGCTGACTTGACCACTTCTCAGGATCAACTCAAGGCTGCTCAAACTGAACTCAATACCGCCAAAGCTGATCTCAACAATGCTACCACTGAGCTTAATTCTGTCAAGGAAAATGCCGCCAAGCTTCTGAGCGAAAATGAGACTTTAAAGAAGACTCATGCCGCTGACACTCAATTCTTTCAAGGCGAGATAGCCAAACTGCGGGAAGAAATGATAGGTAAGGTCGCTGAAATCACTTCAGTCAATGTCGATGTAGCCAAGCTTAAAGAGGACCTCCTTGACATCGGCGATCAAACTTCCTTACAAGTCCTGCGAGCGGCTGCTGCTGATGCCTCCGACATTCCCGCCATCACAATTGAGCGGCTTGCCCATTGGGGCTCAGAGCCAATCTTTAGCGAGGTGTGTCACCGTGGTCATCCCCTGGTTCCTTACTCACCTGAAGAACTCAAGGACTTGGCGGAAGAAGATGCATTATTGGGAAAAGCGGCATGGAATCCCACTCCTCTCCGAACTCCAAATGTTCTTGCTTTATGGGGAAATCAACTTGAGCTTAAATACAAACTTTTAGATGATGCCAAGAATCTCGCGTTGGCGACTTCCAGCTCTACTCAACCCGCACCATCAAACGAACCTGATTTTTTACCTGTTTTCTTCCTTGGTACTTAGTTTCTTTTGAACAACTTTTTGTAACTTGCCTTGGTGGCTAAACAATTTACTTTCTTTTATTTGGGCCTATGTGCCTTTAAACAATGTATATTCGCAGCCTTTGAGCTTGCCCTTTTATCTTTATGCTTTACTTGCTTGTTTCATCATTCATATCTCGCTTTTGCTACTTTGTTTTGATAATTCATCAAAAATCATTATTTTGCATGACAGGTACCCCATACTTATACTCCCATCGAAAAAGTGAAGTCGTCTTTAGGCGACTTTACTTATAGTGCATACAACGCGGCTCATCTTGTCGCTGATCTTTGTTTTTCTTTTACTCCTTCCTTGCTTTTTTCATGATTCTTACTTAGAATAATTTCCTTCTTTTTTACCTTCATATCTTTCCTTGAACCACATCTTTTCATGCCATTCAGGTGAGATGAATATCTCTTCCCTTTAGCGACATCTTTTCATGCCATTAAGGCGAGATGAATATCTCTTCCCTTTAGCGACATATTTTTATGCCATTAAGGCGAGATGTGCCTTCTTTCCTGCATGCCGCATCTTTACATGCCATTCAGGCGAGATGGGCTTCTTTCTCGTTTATAGTCGATATAGACTTTCTCGTTTATAGTCGGTATAGACTTTCTCGTTTATAGTCGGTATAGACTTTCTCGTTTATAGTCGGTATAGACTTTCTCGTTTATAGTCGGTATAGACTTTCTCGTTTATAGTCCGTAGACTTTCTTTTTCATAGTCATATCTTTACATGCCGTAAAGGCGAGATAGACTCTCTTTCCCTTGCAATTTCATGTGACTTGCAATTTGTTTTGATGATTCATCAAAAACCTTTTCCCTTCTTATCTTTGGCAAGATAACACCATATACTTATAATCCCATCGAAAAAGTGAAGTTGTCTTTAGGCAACTTTACTCAAAGCGACCTTCTTTTTCTGCTTTTAGCGACTTACCACATGAGCATTATTATAGTACAAAGTATAATAACAGCAAAACAAATCTGAATCATAAAATTTCCTTCTTTCATTTTATTCAAAATATTCAAAACGCTTATATCATCTATGATACTTTCATTTCATTTAAAACATTCATGACATAGATAACTTTCATTCATGAATAAAAATTCCATATATTCATCAGAATTACTATGAAAGAGAATCTACTAAGAATAATTTTAGATAGACAAATTACCCTTATCTCTTCAGTGATAATATCTCTTTAGGTGATCTACGCTCCACGCATTCGGGATATCTTTGCCGCTTTCTTCCTTTAAATGATATGTCCCTTCTCGTACAACCTTGGCAATCTGAAAGGGACCCTCCCATTTTGGATCTAGCTTTGCAAATCCCGCCGTTGCACCCTTAATCTCGCGGCTTCTTAGCACCCAATCTCCTACACTGAACGATCTTTTGTTCACCTTTTTGTCGTGCTGGGCCTTTATCCTCTGTTTATAATTGATCATCCTCAATCTCGCCCTCAGCCTCTTCTTATCACCCAGATCTAACTCGCAACATCTTCTGTCGCCATTCAATACTTCGTCGTAATAGGTCACCCTATGTGTAGGCAAACCCATCTCCGCAGGAGCCATTGCCTCAGAGCCATAAGTTAGTGCAAACGCTGTCTCGCCTATTGATCCCTTGACCGTTGTCCTGACATACCATAAGGCGGTAGATAACTCCTCCAACCAAGCCCCTCCCCTTTTCTATATATTCTTGCACAAAATTTCCAGGACTTGTTTGTTGGCGGCTTCTACTTGCCCATTACATTGCGGCCTATAGACTGCGGATTGCCAGTGTTTGATGTTCAAGTTTGAGCAAAAACCATGAAACTTCTTCCTGAACTGTGGCCCATGATCAGAAATGATTGCTCGCGGCATTCCATGGTGACAAAGAATCTCCTCTGTTACAAATCTAATTATCTGGTCCTCTGTGGTAGAAGTTAATGCTCTGGCCTCCGTCCACATTGTGAAATAATCAACAGCCACCACAACCATTTGTGCTCCTCCTTTGGCCTTGGGGAAGGGCCCTATGAGATCAATCCCCCACATATCAAAGGGCCAAGCCGCTACAATAGGTGTTTGTTCTGTCGCGGGTTGTCTAGGGATATTGGCGTGTCGCTGACATTGATCACATCTCCTTACATACTCTTCCGCATCCTTTTTCAATGTTGGCCAATAATATCCATGAAACATGATTTTATTGGCCAAGGTTCTAGCTCCTGGATGACCTCCACAGACTCCTTCATGTACTTCAAATAAAACTTCATCAACTTTGCCCGGCTCCACACATCTCATTAAAGGTCGCGAGAAAGATTTGCGGTACAAAATTTCATCTTGCACGGTGAATCTTGGCGACATTTTCTTAACAATCTTCGCCTTGTCTTCATCTTGGGGCAATTCTTCCCTTTCCAAATAATCCTTCATCTCACTGACCCAATCTTTCTCGCCCACTTCCACCTCCATAATCAGCGGCCTATCATATGCCGGCTCTTCCACAAACTCTACCACAATCTTTTTGGGCAACTCTTCTATTTTGTTGCAGGCGGCCTTGCTCAGCATGTCAGCTCGTTCATTTTTCTCTCTATCTATCTGCACCAATTCCCAATAACTGAAACTTTGCAAAATCTGTCTTGCCATATCACAATACTTTGCCAGGGTTGGATTCACCACCCCATATCTGCCCTTCACCTGGTTAACAATTAATTGGGAATCAGAGTGGGCTATTACCTGCTTAACCCCTATATCTCGACACAGCTCCAATCCCGCCACCAATGCTTCATATTCCGCTTGATTGTTTGACATGTTGAATTTGAACCTTAAAGCCTTCTCGTATTTACAGTCCTCCTCAAGTGAACTTAGCGATATTCCAGCTCCTCCCTTATCCTTGGCGGAAGACCCATCAACATAAAGCTCCCAACATCCCGCTGGCCTTTCTCGCTCTTCTTCAGCTTCAGGATTCTGCGACTTGGCTTTCCTCTTCCTAGCCCCCTGAGTTTCAATCTCTTCTCTCTCATAAGTGAATGAGGTTTCAAGTAAAAAATCTGCCAGTGCCTGCGCCTTAATGGTCTTTCTCGCCTCATACTGAATGTCGAACTCCGTCAATTCAATCGACCATTTGAGGAGCCTTCCCGCTGAATCAGGCTGCTGCAAAATCTTCCTCAAAGGAGCATTGGTCAAGACAGTGACAGGATGAGATAAAAAATAGGCTCTTAATTTCCGTGTCGCAATCACCAGGGCATAGGCTAACTTTTCTGCATTAAAGTACCTCGCTTCCACTTCACTTAACGCCTTTGACACATAGTAGACTGGCTTCTACATGCCGACATCTTCCTTTATCAATACCGCCGCAACCGCGAGATCAGAGGCCGCAAGATATACATACAAGTGATCACCTTCTTCAGGGCTACATAGAATTGGCGGCTTTCCCAGATATTCTTTCACCTTCTGAAAAGCTTCTTCGCACTTCTTATCCCAAGAGAATTTCTGATCCCCTTTCAACACCTTGAAGAATGGCAAACACTTTTCAGCCGACCGTGACACAAATCGCCCCAACGCTATCACCCTTCCATTCAACCTTTGGATCTCCTGAATTGTTCGGGGCGACTTCATATCTATTAAGGCTTGAATTTTCTCCGGATTGGCCTCTATCCCGCGGCGGTTTACCAAAAATCCCAAGAATTTTCCCGCTGTCACCCCAAAAGTACACTTACTTGGGTTCAGCTTCATTGAATTTTTCCTCAAATTCTCAAAGGTCTCAGCGAGATCCACCAAATGATCCTCCCCCTTGGTCTTGATCACCATATCGTCAATATAGGCTTCAACGTTCCTCCCAATCTGCGACTTAAACACCTTATTGACCATCCTCTGATATGTCGCTCCAGCATTCTTTAAGCCAAAAGGCATCATCTTATAACAAAAATTGCCAATGGGGGTTCTAAATGCTATTTTAGCCTTGTCCTCCTCAAGCATCTTGATTTGATGGTATCCAGAATACGCATCAATAAAACTGAAAACTTTATGCCCAGCAATGGAATCAACCAATCTATCAATTTTCGGCAAAGGATAACAATCCTTGGGACAAGCCGTATTCAAGTCTGTAAAATCTATACACATCCTCCATTTTTTATTTGCCTTCAACACCATAACTGGACAAGCTAGCCAAACTGGATAAGTAATTTCTTCTATGATTCCCGCCTTTAATAACTTCTCAACCTCTCCAATTATTGCCTTCTCCTTTTCCGCAGAAAGATACCTCACCTTCTGTTTGAAGGGCTCTACATTTGGATCAGCATTCAAACAGTGAAGGGCGACATTCTCATCTATGCCTCGCATGTCTTCAGGCTTCCAGGCAAACACATCAATACTATCCCGCAAAAATTTGATCAACTTATCCCGCTCTTCCTTTTCCAACTGCTTCCCAATCTTGATTTTTTGCTCGGGATATTCATCATTAACCATTATCTCTTCCAACTCTTCCGCGGCCTGAATGTCTGGCTCGTCTCGCATTTGTAGAGTATCTACCTCCATCTCAGTTGTGAGGACCCCGACCCGGAACCTACACGTGTCCCGAGCTGGAGCGTCCTCAAACCAACCCAATTTATCCTAAACTTTTAAAACTTTTATTTAACTTTCAAACATAAATAAAATTGCTATAACCATTTCAAAATGACTCTACACCTTTTCACAATGGAGAAATAGTTGACTAACTTTGAAAGTAAGAAACTAATTTAGTTACAAAAAGACATTGGTTATAACATAAAATTTAAGTTTATAAATACAACTCATTAAATGAATTATACCAAAATACCCTTTCTACGCCAACCTAATCATACCACAGAAAAGTCCCAAAATATTACTTCCGAGCTCCTCACGCCCTTTACACTTGGCGGTCCCGCACGTCTCGGAATCTAAAACATTAAAGGGAGAGGGGTGAGAATAAATCTCGACAAAGCTATTATGAATGCGTGCAATATGCCATATAAGATGCAACACATAACAAGTTGCATACAACACATTGGAAAAGCTGTAAACACCTTACATTACCTTGGTTTACCTTTTCCCGTCTCTAACATTAGTCGTACAACATTGGGTATAATAATACTCCAATCTTACGATGAATGCTTAAGCAATACTCACATCTTATAAGACCGTTTTCGGGGAACCAAATAAGATAGTAGCAACTGCGTAAGGCTTTTGGCTCACTCTGAGATGCTATAACCCCAACTTTGTGGCCACATGAGGGGACGGTCACAGGTATAACATAATCCGATCATATTAGGTCACACTTCCATAATTGATCGTATTATGTTATACCCCCAAACATCAGCTGATTAACAAATTATCAAGCACATAATAGATACTTGACATATAAATCCACAAAGGGGATAAAACAAGCGTAGCCGCATGGTAAAATATACTCATGTCTGACCCAGCGATATCATAGTGCAACAATTATTCAACACACTATGCATAATATAAACAATGTATATGAACTCAAGTAAGGCAAGGAAGTATCATCAATCCATCCTACAAGGTCATTATATCATAATACATAGCCTCTTTAAAGGTCTAAGTTAAATCTACCAAGTTGGGATCATCTTTGTCAAGTTACCAAACTAGGTTAACTAGCGTTTTCCAAACAACATTTAAAGTACTTCCACAATTCCATTTTGATCACTTAAGATGTCATTGTAAGGCCAATGTATTCTACTTTAATCTAGGTTAAAGAGATTTCATTTTGGTTCTAGTTTGATTAGGCTTGAACAGCTCTAAAGTTGATGTGAAAAACCAGGCCAGGGCACGACTCGTGCCCCAGGGCACGACTCGTGCCCTTTTGACCTTTCACTGATTCAGGCGTCCCCAACCAAGGCACGACTTCCTTTTATTCAAGTCACGACTCGTGACTCCTACATGGCACGACTCGTGCTTGAGGGCACGACTCGTGCTCATTCCCCATAAACTACCCAGAACGATTTGGCCTCATAGGCACGACTCGTGGTCACGATTGGTCCAAGGGCACGACTCGTGCCAAGGGGCACGACTCGTGCCTCGGCCCAGAATAGGTAACAACAGCAGCAACAATCACAATTCCCTAAGAATCCAAATTTTCCACCAAGTGCATTCTAAGTTATAAACCTAAAGGAAATTTCTAACTTTGTTACTCACTTCCAACTCATTAAATCTCCAAGGTATCAAGTCCCACACCTAGATCATTTCCACTTGATTTTCCACCCAATTTACTACCAATTTTCAAGATTTCCATTTAATCCATTTAATCCATTTACTTCTATTGATTTACTACTTTCATGAACAACAACCTTTCTCATGACACTAACCCATTTTACTAACACATTTCAAGTTAAATCTTCTAAAACTAACTTCACCCATTTCTTACACCCTAAATCCACTTTTATGAACCTTAACTTCATTTTATGTAAATTTCCAACTTTCTCAACTCCAAGAATAGTTCCAAATCATTAAACAACCATCATATTAACAAGAACAACATTAAGAGTTCATGAGCATTTAATGAAGGGAAGGGTCATAATAACTCACCTAGCAAGCATGGAATGAAATGGAGATTCTTTTAGCTAGATGTGCTCCTCTCTTCACCCCGAACACAAAAGTACTCTTGGACTTGAAAATGGAGAAGGATGGACTTCTCCAAGGACTTGGGAAGGATGCTTCCATGGAGAAAGTAAGAAAAGAATGAAGAAGAAGGATGGGGAGGTTAGAGAAGTAAGGGGGAAAGTATGGGAAGAGGAAAGGGAGAGCATGGGAGGTATGGTGTGGTGTTGACTTGTGAGGGGAAAGAATGAGGAATTTAGGGGGAAGGTTCATGGGCCCCCCCTCCACCCTACCAAGGCTTTCACCCAATTAAACCATTTAAAAGAAACCCCCATATTTCTCATTATTTAATCAATTCAATTTAACCTCCTCATACTCTTTATCAAATTTCTATTTTTTATATTTTCCTTTAGAACATTAATTTATTTTCCTATCATTTATCCTAATATAATAAATCAAGTATATAAAAATGGACACGTAATATTAACGAAAATATTAAAAGCACACAATATGATATTAAAATTAGGGCCTAGGGTTAGGGTCGTTACATCAGTCGCCTTTCTCTTATTAACATCTCTCTTCCCACCTTTGTCGCTGCTCTCCCCCTTATCTCTCCCGACCAGCGACACACCTTCAGGTGTTTCTACCACAATTTCTTCATCATATTCCTCACTATCAGAATCCACTATCTCCTCAATAAAGGGTTCCTTCATTTTGACAAATTCAGCGGATCTAGACCATGTCATTTCAGCTTGCATTATAACCATTGCCATCAAATTCCCTTCTGATCATTCCTCCCTCATTTCTACTTCTGTTTCCCGCTCATCATTACTTTCCCGCAGCACTTCGCCTTTCGCCATTTCATTAATAACAATGATCGCCGACTTATTCCTCATGCTTTATGTTTCCTCCCAGTCATCACAATCTCCTAAGTCGATGATCATGTTGATTCTTGTATCTCCCACCATCAAGGTCGTGGACAGTGAACTTGTGCTCGCCCTTGCCGCGGTTTGCATCTCAATCTTCTTTTGAATCACCTCCTTAACTTCACTTTTCAAACAAGCAATCCCTTTTGGAGTAGGGAATTTGACTCACTGATGTGGGATGGACACAACCATTTCAAATGTTTGCATAAACGGGATACCCACAATAGCGTTGTAAGGCGACACCAAATCTATCACCATAAACTCCACAGTGCGGGTTCTCACCATCTCGCCTTCACCTATCTCCACCGCCAACGAAATTGTTCCTTTAACCCGCACTGTATGGTTTGTGAACCCTTCCAAAAATCCCTTGTAGGGCACCAAATTAGCCTCGGTATATCGCATCTTCTTGAAAGCATCATAATAGAGGATGTTGTGACTTGCTCCTGAATCTATCAACACTCTGTGTAGAATACTGTTCCCAGGAGCAATGGAAATCACAACTGGCTGACACCCATGGCTTGGAGTTAACGCCAATTCTCGCCTTGAAATCTAATTATCCTCTCTTCACTTGGCGGGTAAGCAGGAGTGTGGCAAGTATGGGACAGCGACATGATCTGATTACTCAAACAAGTAATACTCGCCGGCTCATGAATCACCATAATTTCATTTCTGTCTCCGTTTCCTCCGCGGGCTTCTACATTCTGCTCGGGCACCACATATTCTTGTAACTCGCCTCTATCAATCTTGGATTGAATCACTTTCTTCAGGTTGTAACATTCATCAGTATCATGCCCTCTGTCTCTATGATAATTGCAATATTGATTCAAATTCCTCCTTCCTCTATCCGTCATTTCGAATGTCGTTGGTAACTCCACCGCCCTCAAAATCTCACTTGGCCTGGCATTTAATCGCGAAAATCTCACTATCCTCCTTACCCCACGACCTCCAGCGCGGCCTCCTCCTCTGCCGCCAGCTTGATTCCCTCGACCTCCTCCTTGAGTCACATTTTCCTCCTTCACATATTCAATTCTGTCTTTAACACTTTTCTTTGCAGTGCTAGACGTTCCTTCTTCAATATCCTCACCACCACAATATGCCTTAACTCGCTCGTGCAATTCACTCAAAGTCGAGGGCAACCTCATCCTCAGCTCCCTTTTAAAAGATTATGACAACAGGCCCGACATATACATCATTATAACATACTTGGGATCAATCTCTGAAATCTGATTAGCAATTAGCAAGAATCTGTTGGTATAGGTGACAAGGCCCTCTCCCGCCTTTTGCTTGATTCCAATCAATTCTTGCATCATGACTGGTTGAGTCCCCACTGCTCCAAACCTCGCCAAAAACTTTCTTTTGAAATCTTGGTATCCTAAGATGGAATTAACGGGCAACTGCATAAACCAGTCCAACGCTTGAAGCTCTAAGGTGCTAGCAAAAGTTTTGCATAGCAATGCATCATCCTTAGTCAATATTGTCATAGTCACTTCAAATCCCGCCACGTGAGTTCTGGCCGTAGTTACTCCCGCGTACTTAGATAATGTGGGCGAACGAAACTCTGGAGCAGGCACAGCCTCTTGAATGTATTTAGCAAATGGGGCGACAAAAGAATCTTTCTCATTGTCAACTATACCGCCTTTTTCCAACTCCGCCAGCCTTCTCGCCATCTCAGTCATCTGTTTCTTTAATCCGTCTTCCTCCCCAAAGCGACTTACTCCCACACACTTTCCTTTCTCTATCTGCTTAGATTTTTTGCCTCCTTTAGAAGCTTTCAATTCTTGCTCTCCATATCCTGCTTCATTTGAAGCAGTGTCATCCTCCTCCTCTTCACAATAAAGAGACGACACTTGGGAAGTATGTGGCCAATGATACACCTTGATTTTTCGCCCATTCTCCATGTATTCTCCCGCTTTCCGCTTCTGCGACCCTTCCATTCTCGCCTCTATCTCCTTATGCTTTTCAGGCTCCGTCTCCTTTTGTCGCTCACCATCATCCACCACAATTACTTCTTTATTTGCTCCCTTATTCTCTTCCTCTATCGCCGTCAACAAACCCTGCGGGATAGGGGTAGGCTTCTTCTTCAAAGTCCTTAATCGCTTGTTTCTCCAACAATTGCAAAATCAAATTGTTGTGGATCCTCAAACTTTCCTCCTCCATATCCACTTCATCTTCGGGCTGTGGCGACATAACATTTCTTTCTCTTTCGCCTCCAGTATCCCGCTCTCTTTCCTCCGGATTAACTTGCAACGAGGTTGATGTGTCTTTCGCTCCACCAATTCCCATATTCCCTAGACCTGAAATAGGCGGGATAAGACTCCTTACCGCCATTATCTTCTGACCAACTATGCCTTTTTGAGGTGTAGTCATTCCTTATCACTCACGTAATCAAAGTGATGAAACCAAGCTTTGAAGATCTGCAAATCTTATGAAGATTTGAAGATCTGAACCCAGAAGACTTGCAAATATGCTTTAACTAAATTACAAGTATTAAGCACCTTACTACCCCAAATCTGAATTCCTCAATTTCACCAACTATCAACCCAGAAACACCAAAACTTTATGTCAACAAAAATCAAATCAAAATCCAAATCCTAGGAATACCTTTCAATAAAATCAAATAAGAATCAACAGAATCCAAACCCAGAAACACCAAAAATTTCCAACTACTAAATTCAAATAATCGTTCCAACAAACCTTCACCAACACTACCAACTCCAAACCAACCCAGATCAAAAACTTCTTAAACAATATCAAAATTACAGAAACTTCAACCCACGAAGAAATACGAACAATAATCACTCATAAGATGAATCAATAACCAACTTGAAATTGAAAACAAATTTTCAAACTACAATCATCACCAAAATCAAAATACCCCAAAACAAACCAACCCTCCAGATCTGCAAACCGCACCCAAACTTACCACTCTACCGCCGACAAACTTCCACTAATGAAGAGAATCAGTCCCGGCATCGGAACTAATTGATGTTGCCAGGAATTTCCTCAAAGCAGCAACACACCGTTGTAGTCCAATTGTGATAGCTCCGACTCCTTCTTCTCGCCCTGCACACAAGCAAATGTGACTGGACCGGGGGCGGCTCCGGCGTAAGCCCCTCCGGCGTGAGGATAAGTAACTGTCTGGGCAAAGGCAATCTGAACAAATGGAAAGGTGTTTCATGGGTGTATGTAAACGTACCTTGTAGGGATGAAGTTCCCTTATATTTATACCCCTTTCCCTCGTGCCATGCACATGCTGCCCTCACGTTCCATGCCTCATTCCACGTGTCATCACTCCATTGGTCAATCATGAGAATAAACTCAAAACATGTGATCACTTTTCCCAATGCCCAACTGTGAGCACCCCAACCCGGGACCTAACGTGTGTCCCGAGCTTGAGAAGCCCAAACTAAGAAATCCCATCTTAGATTTTTAAAAACTTTTGTTTCACATTTAAAAGAAAACCACTTCTCAAACTTCCAATTTAAAATCAACTGATAATATCTCCACTTGGAGAAATTTCCACAATGACTTCGATAAACCATAATCTAATAAATTACATCGTAAACCCCAAAATAACTTTGTTTACAAAAGAGTTTATATACAACTTTTCAAAAGAGTAATACTTAATAAATACTCCCAGACAACCAACTCCTATACTTAACCTGACAAGTCCCAAAAGCAAAAGTCCACAATCTTATCCCCGGCCTCACTGGTTCAGGTCACCTGTCTCAGCACAATCTAAAACAATAAAAGGGAAGGGGTGAGAATAAATCTCAATAAGCTATTATGAATGCAGCAAGATGCCAGACAAGATGCAACACAAAGCATGGTTACACAAAACACATTATGAAAGCGGTAAACACCTTACGTTACCTCATTTACCTTTCCCGTCTGAACAATATGTCGTACAACGTGGGAGTAAAACTCCGCTCTTTGGTGAATTGCCTCCATGCACATTCACCGCTTATAGGACTCATACCCCAGAGATCCATATAAGAAAATCAGATACTTATATGACCCTTTAATCAGAGTACCATATAATATCGCCGCTATCTGTAAGGCTTTTGGCTTAATACAGAAGCATTCCACCTAATCACCAAAATTGCAGCGGACTATAAGGATTTTGGCTCAATACAGCTGCTAGCACACCCACTCTGTGGCCACAGAGGGGCCGGTCACAGGTATGATGAACCTTCAATCACTTATAGAACAAATCCATAATTGATTGAATTCCATTATACCCCCGAATCACATATAATATAACACGTTCAAGCACATAATAGATACTTGAAATAAAATCCATCAAAGGGATAATAATATAACAACATGGTAAAATATACTCATGTTAAATCAATACCATAGTGCAACATTCATTTAATACACTATGCATAATACCATTAATGAATATGAATTCAAGTAAGGTAACAATATAACCAGATAATCCACACTTGGGATACAATATATTCAACATGCCAGATAATCCACAATTGGGATACAATATAACAATATGCTAAACAATCCACACTTGGGATACAATAGGACAACATACCAAATAATCCACACTTGGGATAACAATGTCAAAATGTAATACATATACATTCCTTACTAACGCAATAGTGTAGCTTATAACCTCTACACTATTCAAACTAATCACCAAATGTATGGGAGAAAATAAGGCCACCCTAAACCATAAACCATTTCTACGAAGTCATTACTCAACCTTGAATAATCTTAATAAAAGTTCAAGATCTACTTCCCAAGTTTGAACCACTGTGGTGAAGTTACAAATCAAGCTTATCCACCATTTTCTGAACAATATTTAACTACTCCCACAATTCCATTTTGACCAAATAAGGCATCATGGCCTAGCCAAGGCATTCTACTTTAACCTAGGTTAAAAAGGATTTATTTGTATCCGGGGTAGATTAGTTTCCACTACTTTGTGTAAGGCGTAATATGTAAGGCGTTCGCAAGCACTCTTGCAGATCATGCCCTAGAGTGGTTTTTGGCCCAGCCGCAGACCGTTCTTCTTGGCTATCAGGATCTTAAGACTAAGTTCTTGGCGAGATTCAGTGGATCAGGAACACAGCCCGTACAAAAAGCCGAGTTGTTTGGTTTCAGGCAGTGGGAAGGAGAAGAGATATCTACTTATACTGACAGGTTTATGGATGTCGCAAATCGTATTGCCGATGTTACCCAGGGCGAGATCATCATGTTGTTTAACGCGAGTTTGGTGCCTGGGCATTTTAAGCAGGAATTCTGTATGAGGTTGCCAAAGACAACAAGCGAGTTATACGAGAGGGTAAGAGCATATTGTAGTGGCGGAAAAGAAATAGTAGCTGAAGTCGCCCCCGACTGTAGCAGGCGCTGGGAAGAAGAGGGTCAAGGAGAGAATTAATGTGGTGAAAGATGAAAATAAGGGAGGACAAGGAAGCCGTGGCAGGAATAAAGCTGGGGGCAATGCATCCAATCGCAGTGGTGGTCAGAATCAGAGAAGAGTTTTCAAGTATGACAGGTTGAATACCACAATAACAGAGATTTTGAGGAAGGAGGATTTGCCCACACCCTATCCCATTGAAGAAGGAACTTATATGGCCAGAGATCAAAGCAGTTACTGTGAGTATCACAAGGACAAGGGTCATGTGACGGAGGATTGTTACAATTTGAGAAGGGTAATTCAGGGCGAGATTAATAAGGGCAAGTTCAAGCAGTATTTAGAGCGAGATGTTCGGCGAGGTGAAGGGGACAGGCAGGAGAGAACTCGGGAGCAGAATGTTGTTGATGTTATTCAAGACCCATTACCCAGTGTGGCCCAGTTGGATAACCAAATTATGATGTTGTCGCACAGTTTTGATATCCCTAAGTTTGTCGCCAGCGAGGATAGGGTGATCAGTTTTTCCAGGAGCGAGTTGGCTGCGACAAAGAATCATGGGAGCCAGCCAATAATTATAACTATCTGTCCAGGAAATAACGTGGTTCAAAGGGTGATGGTGGATTCAGGAGCCAGTAGAAATGTTTTGTATTATGGTGCCTTTAAAAGGATGAATTACACTGATGCCAACTTGGTGCCTTATAAGGGATTTTTGGAGGGATTTACGAATCATTCAGTGAAAGTGAAGGGGACAATTATGTTGGAGGTAGAGATTGGCGAGGGTGAAATGGCGAGAAGTGAGAGTGTAGAGTTCATGGTGATCGACTTGGTTTCCCCTTATAATGCAATTGTCGGAATCCCTTTCATGTTAAGCTTTGAAATGGTGCTATCCATCCCGCATCAAAGGGTGAAGTATCCGACTTCCAGAGGTGTGGGGTGCTTGAAAAGTGAAGCTATTATGGTGGCGAGAAAGAAGAAGGAAATGATGAAGGCCAAGGGGGCATCTACCAGTTCGCTGACGACAAAGTCTGATTCTCGCCAATTGAGGATTAATGTAGTTGAGATTGTGGATGAGGATGTTGAATGGGTGGAGACTGAAAGTATGAAGAGTGGCACGGCATTGATTGTCGCAGAGGCAAGCCAAGTCCCCAGTAGCAAGAAGATCACTATTGAAGAGGCAAAAGAGGTTTATGAGGCTGGTCTGGGCGAGTCAGGGAAAGTGCGAGAAAGAAAAGCGCCCAACTTGCGAGAAGCTAAACGGTCGAGTTCCGAGGGTGAGGCCGGAGGCAGGATTAATTTGGGGGCAGAGATTTTGAACGCGACTTCGAGTTGGAGTTATGCAAGGGTGGTTCAGTTCGTTCAAATGGGTGAGCCAAGGATAGAGGAGATTGTGTTTGAAGAAATTGTTGATAGTGAATCTGAGGAGGATTGTGAAATGATTGAAGTAGAGTATCCCGATGGGCGGCCTACGGGAAGCGAGTTTGTTGATCCTCGGAAGCAGGTCCCAGCCAAGGATCATGTTAGTAAGAAGCGGAAAAGGATAGAAGTCGAAACTCTACAGACGCGGGATGAGCCCGACATCCAAGCAGATGAAGAATTAGAAGAGGTAGAAATCAACTATTACTTCCCGGAACAAAAAGTAAAGATTGGAAAGCAGTTATTCCGAGATGAGCGGGAACGTTTGGTTGAATTTTTGAAGGAGAACTTGGATGTGTTCGCGTGGCGACCGAAAGATATGAGGGGCATTGACGAGAATGTCGCCATGCATTGCCTGAATGCCGACCCGAACATTGAGCCTTTCAAACAGAAGGTCATACACTTGTCGCCGAAAAAAGAAAAGGCAGTGTTGGAGGAAGTTGATAAGCTCTTGAAGGCGGGAATCATAGAGAAAATTCAGTATCCCGTGTGGTTAGCGTGTCCAGTTATGGTTTTGAAGTCAAATAAGAAATGGAGGATGTGTATCGACTTCACAAACCTGAATACCGCCTGCCCTAAGGATTGCTATCCGCTCCCCAAGATTGATAAATTGGTTGATTCGATTTCCGGCCACCGAGTTTTCAGTTTCATTGATACGTATTCTGGCTACCATCAAATCAAAATGGCCGAGGAGGACAAGCCGAAAACAGCTTTCCGGACGCCGAAGGGAAATTTTTGTTATAAGATGATGCCGTTTGGGTTAAAGAATGCTGGGGCGACATATCAGAGAATGGTGAATGAAGTTTTTAAGTCACAGATTGGGCGGAATTTGGAGGCATATATTGATGATATGGTGATAAAGACCAGAGAGAATGACCATGTCTTGGATCTCGCAGAAACATTCGAAAATTTGAGAAGGAATTCGATGAAGTTGAACCCCAGTAAGTGCACGTTTGGTGTAACGGCGGGAAAGTTTTTGGGTTTCTTGGTAAATAGGCACGGGATTGAGGCCAACCCGGAGAAAATCCAGGCATTGTTAGAAATGTCGCCTCCCAAGACAATTCGTGAGATTCAGAGATTGAATGGGAGGGTCATTGCTTTGGGAAGATTCATTTCAAGACTGGCGGAAAAGTGTTTACCGTTTTACAAAGTTTAAAAGGAGTGAAGACTTTTGTTTGGGATGATGAATGTGATGGCGCCTTCGAGCAAATGAAAGCTTATTTGGGAAAGCCGCCACTGTTGTGCAGTCCTGTTGATGAGGAAGAGCTATTTAGCTATTTGGCGGCATCAGACTATGCTGTGGCCGCTGTATTGGTATTGAGTGATGCGCCATTGAGAAAAATTTTGCAACAGCCAGATGTTGCGGGAAGGTTGCTGAAATGGTCAATTGAGCTAACTGAGTTTGATTTGAGATATGAGTCCCGCCGGGCTATCAAGGCGCAGGCATTGGCCGATTTTATTATGGAAACATCCTTTATGAGATCTTAGGCCGAGCTGATGGAAAATGCAATTGCGAAGCGAGTAGCAAAGAAAGTCGCACCCGACGTTATTGAGAAGAGAGAAAGGCCCAATGATTGTTGGATCTTGCATGTTGACGGTTCTTCGTCCAAAGATAAAGGTGGGGCGGGAATTACTGTTGTCTCGCCAGATGGGGAGGTTAAGCATGAGAAGGCGCTGCGGTTTAAGTTTAATGTTTCCAACAATCAGGCTGAATATGAAGCACTCATTACTGGAATCGATTTAGCAAGAGACATTGGGCTAACTAAGGTCGTGATCCATTCTGACTCCCAGCTGATTGTTAACCAAGTAAAGGGCGAGTATGGAATTATGAACTCTGTTTTGATGAGGTATTGTAATTTGGCGAGAAATGTGTTGAAGGGTTCGAATTTTGGGAATTGAGTACAGATTGGCCAGGCGAAAATTCGCGGGCTGATGAGTTGAGCAGATCGGCGGGATCCGAGGAGCGAAGCTCGGTTAGTGGGCCTTTGATAGAATTTGCGGAGATGCCGGCAATTGACAGGCCGCTGATTTCATAAATTGTCGAGATAAAGAAGGATTGGGTGGGCGAGATGAAAGATTTTTTAGAAAAGAAG